>JYFJ02006427.1:0-19617 GCA_000934665.2 Catajapyx aquilonaris | reverse complement strand
GAAGTGTGGAAAAATGTGCTGTTTAGCAAAACTCTTGGTGTGTATTTGCAAAAAAAAATTGCGGATAAAGTGTATCATGGCATGAATCAGCTCCCCCCTTTTTCCCATTATTCTTTAGCGTGATTTGAGGTCACTTCCTAATTTTGCACGAAGCGATTTTTTTTTTTTTTCTGAGAGAAGTTGGCGTTATGAATGAATTTTTTTTTTGTTCTTTTGCTTGCCGTCCCTTCTCTCATAAACCCTTTCATGTAACATGTACAGTTTTCTATGGAAAGGGTGCCCTTGATAGCGGGGGTTGTAGCAGAGAAACGCGATTTCTTGGAATGAAAACGTCGGCAAAAATGTATGAAATCTTCTCTCCATTTTTTTTTTTTGGTCTTCCATCCCGGACGAGGACGATCAAAGTCCTTCGTTGGAATGTTACGTCACAGGAATCCGGATCACGGCCTTTTGACCTTGACACTTCCGCTCTCTTCTAAAAAATGTTTTTTTTTTTGTCAATGGCCGCATTATTATGTGCTTTATTTAACAGTTAAAACACCATGAAGTGTTTACGACTTTTCGAAAGGATCAGAAGCCATCTCAATAAATCCTCTCTTATTAATCAGCCGACGCTAACGAGCAGCAAAAGGTTATCCGGCGGCTCTTTATCCATCTAAAAAAAGAGACCGAAACGAATGTGAAAAGAAGCATCCGATATATACTACTGAATACACACACGTGTGTAATTGCCGCCATATATTCCACTATCAATATTATGGAACTGACTGCTGCCCTATGTGATCCCCCCCCCCCTCCAAAGATCGAATTATTTATGGATGCAATTTGTTTAGAAGCCTACAAGATACACACACGAAAAGTTGCCATATTTTCTGGCAGCTAACGCGTCTCTTCCACTGCATCACTCGGGTTGTAATAAACTGCCGGCTAAAAAAATAGCACAAACGGGTAATAGGTACTGAAGCATCACCTTAAATGACACCGTATTTTAGGTATTACCGTGGGCGAGCCGGTAATTTGGACCGCGTAATTAAAAAGCCGGGGAGGACTCAAAAGAAGGTGCAGTTTTTGGTTTATGGCGATGGTTGTATATTTATTTGGCGGGCCGAGGCCATAAAAACCTATGTAAACGACCGTTTGATAGCAGTTAGTCAATGGGAAAGGTGGAGGGGGAGGAATGAAAAGCGATTCGCTTTTGGCCTCAGGGGGAATAATGATGACGATGAAAACTCGCGGGATAATCTGCTCTAATTTACCTGCCTCTTGAGTGTGACCCGTCTTCTTAATTTCAGGGCAATCGTCTGTAATGGAGTGTAACGTGACTAATTGCAAAGAGCAATCTCCATATTATTTTCCGACTATTTCTCCACTTCAAATAACACCCGGTACTTTTTTTTGCGCGGGCTAAATTTATACCTTTCAACTGACACGCGCAATTGGTCCAGTAATTTCTGATTAAATATTTCACTAGTCAAATTGACCTCTATATGGACTCGGAAAAGAATATTGGCATTCAAATTATGCAGTGAAAAACACTTTAAACTATTTTAGGCATATAATAGACCTTGTATTGATATCCTATTTATTTCTGATCATACGATGACTCGAGGATTTCCAGGAAGTGTGGCAGCGGCGAGATCAAAACGTGTACAGGGTGCAATATAAAACCGACTCCCATTCCCAACGGCAGTTCGAAGATTGAGTCCATAATCCGACCCATCTGGCGAAAGGAAAAATGGGAAAATAATTATCGGCTCTCGACCAATTTGGGAAGGTGGAGAGGGGGGGNGGGGATGGGGAAGGGGGGCAGGAGATCCGATTGATTCAGTGCCCTTCAATTACATTTCCTGGCCACCCCTCAGTTCCGAACAAAAAAAAAAATCAACAATAAATATTACGAAATATGACTCTCCGGTTCACTGCGGCTGGAAGGTATCAATTGATATATTGCGTATTTACACGTTTGTTTGAACCGGAAGCAAATATATTCTACAACCATGAGTCACATTGGTAGTGGTTTTTATGCCTTAACTACACGCATTTAATTTACTACTGACAGTATATCAATAGGTACGGAAAAACGTCGTATAGTGCATGCTGCAGTGACAGGTGGTTTTGTTTTGTGTTGCTACGGACCGTTGGCACAGTGTAATTCAACCCTCTTATTTTTCACTGCTGTACAAATTGACTATTCCGGATTATCTGAACGGATCATCCGCAGGGTCATGTAATATCTTCCAACCCAATGCATTTTGTGCATCTGCATATTAAAAATGACCTGTTTATCCGCGAGTGGTTATGACACTTTCTGAAGCGACGATACTTATATATCCGTTATCAAAGCGACCTGATATCGATTTCCACACCCTTGTACAACAGTTTTGTCATCTGGTAAAAGACATTCGGCACGCACACTTTTCTCATCACTTTTTTTTTATTGATACATCCTGTCTATTCTGGCAGCAGATGTAAAATTCTTGTCGGTTTGTGTGCATGCAATAAGTGTGTGTGTGTATACAAGCGGTGGGGTTCAAGGCTTATTGTATGTATATATACGCTTGCTGTTTGTCCCCGCCGAGGGTTGCGCGAGGCATCCTATTAAAATCTGAATCATGCATCGGATCCCTGAATTTTTAAACAATCAACATGTTGCCTGAATGCGGATCACTTCATTTTGCTCTATGTCCACACTATCATTTTCGCCGAAGCTTTGCGGCAGATAAGATGTAGTCATTCCTGATTTTCTAGGCTCCCCCATGCAGCCTTCCAAAAACTGACTGTATTTTTTATGAAGTGACGTATACATGGGGGGATTTCGACCTGTAAATATTGACTGCATACGTCGAGGGGAGTACTTCACCCGGCAAGCATGTTTACAAAAACACACTGATGACAATATTATCATCTTATCAGCTAATCGCAGGCGGAAGTTAACTCTATTTTTATCATTCAATTTTGTTGACCCCCCTATGAAAGCTGCAGGGCCCAAACACAAGAGAAGTCATAACGCGATGAAGTTTGATAACATTTGATGCTCATGCAATCCAACCTCATTACACATTCATGGTGCGCAAACAAGTTTAATTAAGTGGCCCATTAGCTGCCGGTCTTAATAACAATCACGATACCTGAATGAGATGTTGACAGGATCATTGTGCATGTAATGGACAATCGTGCCGTTTTCAGCAAATAATATTGTGCACTGTGAGCATAGATGCAATTAAGGCATGATTGACTCAGGCTCTTCGGTCTGACACGTCCTCTAACCACAAACCTGTCTGTTTTTCTTCTCCCTCTTCGCCTGCTGGCTCCTCCATTTGACCCCCCACGAAACAGGAGACAGACAGCCGAGGAGCGAGAGGCAGAGCGCCAGGCTGCCAACCGGCTGATGATGTCCCTGCAGGCCGAGGCCATCACCAAGAGCATCTTCCCTTCAGCCCCAGGGGAGCCCAGGGACACCCTCTGCGTCAACAACACCTCTCTCAGCGCCCTGCAAAACCTGCAACCATGGGTGGGCAACCAAGGAGGCAACCCGGGGCAGCAACCAGGGGCCGCCCCTGGATCCTCTGGTTCACCGACGTCTGCGGCGACCAACGACGCTGACAGCCCCGGATCGGTCGCCTCGGGAGGTTCGGTGCCTCCAGAGGGACCCAGGGCACCCCCAGCTTACCTCAACCCGCCCCCGATGGCCTCGCCCATTTGCTAGGACCATTTTCGTCAAGTGGGACATTGTGTGAATTGTTGGCACTAGTGACGCTTTGAAAATAAGGCAAGGATTGTCAGGAGTGGCCGAGAGAGTGCCACACGAATAAAATCGAGCTGTTTCGCCCTGTGGTTGATTGGGTCAAGGTTGGACGCCGGTCACCTCTGAACATCAAGTCTGTGGAGGTCACGCCCTGGTTCGGCACAGAAAATTATTCAAGAATGGTTAGAAAATCTGGTCAAACCGTAAATATTTGTTTCGGAAAATAATGCTGTTCCATGCCTGATTTAATTGACACAAAATTATATATACAACCAAAATCCAGTCAAGTGCGAGTAAAATAATTGTGCAATATTAAATTTATGATTGGTCTTAAAAGCGGATTGTCCCATGCCAGGGTGAGGATACTCAATAACTTATAAGATGTGTACAGGCTTCTAAAGCACATTTGGACGCCATTACTCACTATTGGCACAATCCATTTGGTATTTTTTTGGACAAAAAAAATATCTCCAGTAAACGTAACACCGCGACTCAAACTTATTGGAGAAACGGTTCCGTAATTAAACCAATATCATAGCAGAAATTACTGCTGACACAATAGTCCTATAAAATGCTAATCCATTTTTGCACTTGGGCAGTCCCAGATATTTAAAACAGTGCGCATAGTTGGTGAAGTATTACATTCTTCCTCTCTAATAAACTTGAACCACATCAACGAGAAATTGGTCTGCATTATGCAACGCCTGCGAAATACATAAGTTATGTTTCTAAACTTGCACATTCCCACCTGCTCAGTGTAAACCTTGCGCGGACCAAACTGTAATTATCACTCTTTGCACCTTTACATTCCCAGTTGCATAATTTGTGATAGCTCACAGGACCACGTTTTTGACAATCGCTCTTTCTATACTTAAAAAAAGTACCTGGAGTGTTTTAAAAGAATCAAAAGATAAAAGTTATGCCCTTCCAAGAAGTCGAAATTAATTCCGCAAGCCCTAAAACTATATCCGTGTATTTTCTCCCCCACAAGACATGCTTTTGTATGACGTGCGAGCTTCTTAATTGCGAGTGTTATTAACAAAACCATAAAACACTTGCGTAACATTTAACCTTGAATTTTTTAAAACTAATTGACGTTACCATACAATCACTATAAAGGTGTTGTATGCAATTCTGTTAGTCAGTTCGAAACAATCTGATGAGCAAATTTGCTTGAGATTGTTGATTGATAAAAATGGACTATCGGCAGAGTTTCATGGGCATTGACACGAGCATACAATGAGGTGATCGCAACTCCGTAATTTTTCGAGTAACCGGAGCATAACTTGTGTGTATACTGTAGAACTCCCCCCACTATACGTATACCAAGTGGTTTCTCGCAAGTTTTCGCCACGTCCGACCCCTTATTGTTCACATTTGCAAAAATTCTCATTACCCCCTCATTATTCGGGCCGCTACCTTCAACTTCATTCGCGATAAGCCGACACGTCATGTTTACTCGTTTCAAATTTTTTTCTCTCTCTTTCCCTCTTTCTTCCTTCTTTTCTTCCTTGTGGCGCTATTGTTATGCAGAAATTCGATATCGTGCACACATGTGCACACAAACATAAAGGCGGCATGTTTGCTAATAACATGCTTCAGAAACAAGAAAACAGAAAGGGAAGTTTCGTACCTGGTATATGTCACTGTATTATGAGTCGTTTCAGACTGCGTGTCGTGCAAAAATGAGTGCATGTACACAACTTACTCTCAAAGTATTGGAAACACAGAGAGAGTTTGTCAGTCGTCATAGCGTAAACGATAAAGTGAACAATCCTCCCAACCGTTGAGGAGAACATGCGAATGTGTAAATTGACTGTATAATTTCCCAAAACAAAAAACTTTGTATAGAATTTACCTTGCATCATCGAGAGACTGTCCTGTATAAAAAAAATTATTACGTAGGACATTATGCAGTTCATAGAACAACAGTAGTTCTCCAAAGCTCTTCAAAGTCATTGATGGTCGCAAAATGATATTTAAAAAGGAATAAATCTTATTTATAAACAAACCTTTATAGGATTAATTTGGCTTCGAGATGGCGCAGCTTGTAATAAGGAGTGGTGAATTCCAATTTTTTGACAGAAATAGCAAAGGTGCAGTGACGTTAGGTTTCCAATTTTGAGTGTTGTGTTGACAGTCGACATCACCATTGTATAGTGAAAGTGTCTTGTGGACATATGTTCATTTCCTTCGACGCTGGCAAAAAAAGAAGGACTGCTCTGCAATTTTTTTGCCAATTCCCCACCCCCCACCCTTCCAATTCCCCCCAGTTCCAGAAGCCATTTTGTTCTCCATGACACATTGTACAAGGCAATAAATCAGAATCACACTAATAATAATCTTCAGAGACGAATAATCCGCGTTTCAAAAAAAAGGCTGGTACTAATTTTGTGCGTGTTTCCTGACCCTCTTTTCCATCCATTTTTTTTATTCAGTTTCCAGCCTAGAAAACTGGTGAACTATGGTGCACCTAATGAATAAATGATTACAGGGGCCGGACTACATTAATCCACTCATTACCCCCACCGGTTCGGCGCAATTGATCCGACTACCATCGATGCTGGAAAATGGTACGTAATTTCAGGTGGAGGGGGGTCCGGACCATTTAATTGCGTCAGCTTTAAATCCATTTTGCCATCAGGTTCATTGAGGCTAACCAGCAGCAGCAGGGATCCTTATACCTTTATATGCTGGATGCCAACTTCAACCTGTAATAACCATAAATTCAGGCCTCGGTTGATTATATATGTTCCCCGAAGCATAATGTTGCGCAACTCGCAGCATAATGGCGTCTGCCTTTTACTCTACAGAAGCAGCGTCAATAAATTAGTCGGAACGGGTCCGAGCTCCAGCCTAATGAAATCGGGTGCTTCATTCCGCTTTGCATCAGTGTCCCGGTTCATTTCAGCCAGATGCGTATTCCTAAATGGATATTAATGGTCACACATCCCAAATCTGGGAGTGTTCACACGTGACGTCGTTTCGTTTTTCTAGAAGTACTAGGAAAATGAAGTTTCCCCAGTCATTACCCCAAATTGCTGTTGCCTGGCCGTTGCTATACCATTCCCCCTCCCCCACCATTTCCCTCCCCACCCTTATTCGCACTGGCTTTACCCGCAGCCCACCCCCACCCGTTGGGTCTATACAAAATTAATTTCCAGTGATTGCATTATCGCGAAGAGCAGCAAAATCTCTCGGGATGGATCCCCGTTGGTTCGGGGAGTTTGGGGAGTGCAGGTGGAGGAGGGTTAGTTAGTTAGTTAGTTAGTTTCCTCCCCAGCCTTCCCCTCAACTAAAAAAGAGACTCTTCGGAGAGATGTTTCGGTTGCTATTGTGTTGCGGGTTTTATTGGAAGGGAGTGACAACAACAACATGGCGGACCTCTTGTGTCACACACTTTTTCTGTATAGGGAAGCGGAAGGGAGGGAAAAAAAGGAGTGACGTTGAGCCTTTCATCCGGTGCGGGACTTTGGTCGTAATTGAGTTACGGTTTGTCTGTAGGTTCTCCCCGGAGGGATCATCCGGGAGAGCCCCTTTCCCTGCCTGCCCCCCCGCCCCGTGTGGAAAAGTCTTGCTCGTCAGCTCATGACAACGTAACCCCGGAATCCCAGGAACGCCCTGTTTCTTCACTTCTTAACACACGCGATTTTTTCGTTAAAAAAATTCGCTAACACCCCTCATACATGTTGCCTGGCACAAAAAATAAACATCTTGGTAAGGTGAGGATTTCTCACAGCGCTGCTGAGCTTCAAAAGTCTGCGGACGTGTGAATTCGGATAATAATTACATCGCATCACGCAAAATCTTCGCACCTGCCCAGTTTTTAGCACAATTGGCGAAGAATCTGGCGCGACACATTTTTATGCTAATCATAACCGGCTCTCTTTTGCTCCCGCTCTTAATTGATTGTAATAACCACTTGATAACAACAATCGTCCGGTCACACTACTTCAATTATTCTCTATATACATACAAATCGGACAATCGTGTTGTACTTGAACCAGTTTCTCCACACCGACTTTATGGCACAGGTTTTGCTTGGCGCCCTCGGGTTGTGTGTAATGTATTCATAACATCCAATCCCAACGCCCTGTCAATTGGCATCATTGGCGACTATGCAAATTCACATTATTGCTTCCCTTATGCCGAATTGTGCATAATTATATACAGCAAAGTTTCACGCGTTTACTCTACAAATTTTCAACGCTTCCTATATGGCTTTGCCTGCTATAGTTTGGTAATATTTATATTGCAAAATTAGGCTCTGGTACGATAATTGTGCAAATTTATGAAGATTAGGCTGTGTTGAGGCTGGTTGCTTGGCCTGCAGGATGAGCCTTAAAAATTAACAAGCGATTATCTACAAAATGAAGCCTAAATAGCCAAAATCAACTATAGGATAATTTCGTCTGTAATTGTTGCACCAATCTTAAATCCGAATGTAAGCCCAAACTTTTTTTTGCATGTACGGTAACCCTAACTCAATATGGCGCCAGTATTTGAATTGCGACCATGTGAACCAATGGGTTCAGGTTAAGTTGCGCCGCATCCTGAACATAACACGGCGCATCGTGCAGAATCAGACAATCCAGCAGCCTCCGGAAAACTGATGAAAATGCGGGGATTGGCTCCCTTCCCTCCCTCTTCCCCCCCTCCCTCCTTCCCCCCTCCATCCCAGCCAGCCCATCTCCCAGCCCTGTCACTCCAATTTCATTTCGGAGGCCTGGCCTCTGTCCTACATCATTGTCGCAAAGCCCAGCTGCCTAATTGAGTCTCTCCAAGGGCTAAGCCCATTAAAGAATCATTTGGAGGCCCATACTCGCCGGCGGAGGATGAAAAATAGCTGCGGCCAGAATTAATTAGCTTAGAATGCAATCAAGTTGGAAAGCAGTTTCATAGGGATAGAGGGGGGAGGGAGGGGTGGATAATAGGGGGAGGGGGGTGCTGCCTCATTTGCTCGACTGTTATTATTACGGGCAATCACAATTTGGTTTACTCATGCCAAATACTGGACATAAGCTGGGTTGGAAATTTTTGGAGCTGGTTGGATTCATTTGCAGCTGCAGTTACGTCCTTTGCCTGTTACGTATATTCAAGAGCTGTCATTATATAGCGAATGACCAGAATATAAGAAAGTGGGGGGAAAAAATACAGGCGCACGGAAGCCAAATGCTGCTGGGGGGGAAAAAAGGGAAATGACAAAGTTCGGCAATTCCAAAATTGCAACCTTCATCACCTGCTTGGACGCCTGCGCTTTTCAGGCGGGATTGTAAAAGTTCAGTTCGTGTCTTAAGTACAGGGATTGGCAATAGAGGAGAAGTCTGCTGCTTCGATTCAACTGTTAGAAGCGACAATATAACCTATTCACAACTTAAACCATCACCCTATTAAAATATAGAGTTAGTGTATAGCCAGTGTGTATCGATAATAACTTCCACTTCTGAACAAGTATTAATTTTGCAATAAAATGCTCATCATAATAATATACCGGTACCAACAAACGGGTTTAAAAAAATACTGGGGTGATCCATTGTGGCTGCTCTAAAAATCAGCATATAATTTTGCTGGCAGTTCAAGTTATTCCGGTGGTTATCAGCCCTTTTATTTTTCCTCCCATTTTCGCCGCAAATCGGAGCAACAATCATGTCCTGCAGCCACGGTTCAGCTGCCAAAACGCAGGAAAATTTTCCTGAAATTCCAGCTGCTTTGCATATATATAAAAGTTGATCGAAAAGGGTCGATCCATTTCACCCTTTCCCCTAACTCCCAAAGCGGGCGCATCAAATAACAGGCAGCAAACCAGTAGCATCCCTTCAATTACCCTCTCCGTGCAATTAGCATGTAATATCCGGCTTCAATTTCAAGTCCACACATTTCCTATAGAGTGGTACTGATGCAAAGATCCGGAGCATATCACTGGAATTAAGACCAGGAGCCTGTGACGATGATGGTCCATGGCCCATCCCCATTAAGATCAATCTTGGCCCCCCCTCAACCTTCCTCCTCCTCCTCTCCCCAAACCCACCCCTGGTTTTCCAGAGTAACACTCTCTGGCTGTCAAGATTAATGGCCGTGGCAAACCCAGAAGGTTTCTCCTTCATTCAACTGATGCCCTTTTCTTACACCTCGTAAATCAGGGGATGTGGTCATCAATGGTAAGGGCGGATCCACTAATTAGGGGTTGGTCATCCTGCCACCCAAGAGCCGACAAGTTCATTTTTTTAAAACCTCTCTACTTGCTTTTTTTTCAAGTTAGCTATAGGTTCTTGGTCTTCTTCTTTTTTCCTTCCCCGCCTTTCATTGCCCTCCGGGACGGTTTTCAAGCAAGAAGCATTCGGAAGGGATTGCTTTTCAACACCTGTCGTCAAAAAAGGCGACCATTTTTTTTCCTGGCAAGCCCAATGGGCATGATTGAGTCGTAATTTTTTTTTGCTATTGGAATGATGCAACGGGAGCTAACTCAATTTTCACAAACCGGTGGCTAGTCTTTATAATAAGTGCGACGTGATGTAGTGTTCACTTTCATCGGACAAACAGGACAAGTTCAGGGCAAGTAACAGTGCTGGCAAAAAGTGTCCACTCTTTCTCTCTAACCAGTCGATTTACATAACCTTTTATAGACATTTATTAGCAAATATTTAATTACAGTATTAGTATGTTTATGCCCTCTGAAATGAGCCGCATATTTTCAGAGTGTGTCACATGTCTGGAGGCTTCTTTTAATAGTTCCAAGAAAAGCCAACTCTTGCAATCCGGCCTCCTCGTCCTTAAGAGATGAAGTACACAAAAAAAGCAAAGATCTTTCTCTCCCAACTTGCGCTGTGATGTGAGTACACAGGTAAAAAAAAAAGTCGTGGCCATAACCTGACTAGACCTTCTTGCTGGCTCGCCCTGACTTTGGTCTCCATCTAAAGAAGAAGAAGAAACACCGCCTCATTTCTGAAGACTCCAGCCTGTCATTTTATGGTCCATTAACGGTTCCTTCCGCCGCACGGAACCCGAGGTGAGTCTTTCATTATCTGACTACGCCATCTAGGCGCGGGTCACACTGATACAACCAGGGCTCCAAAAACGAAATCTCTTGTCCTCAGCCCCCAAAAACCAGAAATATACTCGGCCTCTTTAAGTGATGCAATTTGACGAACACTGTCCACATAACAGAGGCTTTTTTTCTTCTTCTTCTTTCCAATCCATCCACATACCTACCTCACACACACACAGCACAGTATACACACTTTTAAGAGGAAAAAACTGGTCGCTTGATTTAAAATAATGACCACTTGCTTTTGACATGGCGACGCCTGTCTATTTTGAATCACTCCAGACTGATAAGAGGTTTTTTGATGGAACTTGGCGGTTCAGGGGTTTTTAGAAGTGACCAGACATGGTTTGGGCGCCACCTCTTTGAGCTTACTTTTTTTTTTACATAAAAACGACGCGATGTGCTTTCTGAAGAATATATGTGTGAGAAAATGGACATTTTGTTCCCAGTCCTGATAAGAACAACATTGCATGATTTTGTGATACCTAAAAGCGCGACAGTAAATGACTTGCAATTATGTACAACCTGAGAGGGTAAAAAAGGCAAATGGTATTTCTGATTTCTATAATACCATCTCCAGTTGCATGTGAAACTTTGTACATAAAACGTGCCGTTAATGTTAGGTTAGGATTTGATCCATTGAATTTCGGGTCCTAATTAGTGTCAAGTGTAATGACAAATGAGACCGTACATTATGCCAAAGCTTAATGCCCCCACAGACCAAACACATCAAACATTCAGCTTCTCACCCCAATTTCTTTTTTTTCTTTCTGTCTCTTCCGACAGGCAACGGGGACAAATTACTTTGTAAAAAATACATGTCCAGCACCAGTAGAAGGTCAAGGGGAGAGAGAGAGAGAAAAAAGGTTTCGCAAGATTCTCTCAATACACACTTTCCATGTCCCTGCACCATTAGTTTGACTGGAGACCGTCGTCGCCTATATACTTCCAGGTATAATGACAGAACACTAAAGTAATTTTTCTACCTAAAAAAAAAGTGTGAGTCGCTCGAAAAAAAACCGGAAAAGCGGTCACAAGTCCGCATTGTGATTGTTGGGTTTCCCCCCCAAAAGTAGTGCCCCTTATCTTTAATTTTTTTTTCTCAGAACTTTGGAGGAAGTTATGGAATGATTTTGAGCGTGGGAGGTTATCCCCCCCATTCAACTTTTTTCCCCCCCTTTCCAAAATATTTCCCCCTCCAGATAATAGGAGGGATGAGGGGCGTGCCCGACGGCGCACTCAGCCCAGAATTAATACCTTCAAAACCAACCCACCGTCCAATTCACCTTCCGACTACCTACCTAATGATGACCAGGCTCTGGATTTTTAGCCCCGTTTGGGTGTAAAATGTCCCCTTAATTCGCTCTCCACTTCTTTTTTTTCTCTCTCTCTCTTTTCTTAGGCGGCTTTTGAGCTGTCGGCAGTGGCGCTCAAATATTTGCTTTAAAAGTGGTTAACATCGCCTTCATCGCGTCCGGGTGGCCTTTCTAATTCGAAGGAGTTTCCGGAAACACAAGAGTGTATACAGGGTGGTCAAAAAAATAATTTTTGAGCTGTTTTTCACTCAGTTTATACACTGTAGAGAGAACTACATTTTTAAATCCAGCATTTAGATTAAATATTTCAATCTATGTGAGCAACATCGGAATTCAATTGACAAAAAGTTATAATGAGTAGCCTATACACGTTGAAAGCGGTGAAATTGGACTTAATATTACTCCCATTTAAAGTAGAGAATGAATAAAATTGCTGGAATATTAATAAGACAACAATTTATTCCACAAGTTCTGCTGGATTGGCTCGTCTTAAAAACCTGCTATAAACAACTATATTGACTTGTCGGGAAATTGATGGAATAAACATAGTTAATAATTTCTCCTTGGCTTCTGTTGACCACTATAGTGGCAGTCCACCACCCTGTACCTAGCTTATAAAAATCTGTGTAGTGACACTTTTGAATAAATATATATAATTAAAATCTCAAAATTCGAGGCTTTCATTTTTTCGGTGCCGTGACTATCTTACCGTTCCGCTGCGGAAATCTCCGCTCTGTTAAAACCCGATTGTTATTCAAACTTTATTCCGTCACGAACGAAACGCAATAATTAACATTAGAAACAAACATTTTTCCATCACGTTTTTTTGGAGACGCTTCACGCTCCATGTGCTATATGCATCCTCGATGAGGCATGGCAAATGGCCTTATTGTGATTAAGAAATGCAACAATGAGATGTAAAAAAAAATTGGTGTGACTTCCCGGCCTAATTGCGGAGCCTGACACTTGACGGACATTGCGACATGAAAGGTGGTGAAGCTCACTCGACTGGGGCGGAGGACCACATAAAACATGCGGTAATTGCATCCAGCAACAATTTCCAGATGTTTGCGTGCGCAGAATGGCGATTAGACTAGAGTTTTTGGTGTGTAGATCTTTTTCTCTGCTGTCTTGAAAGCAGCATCCCACCGTGTGTGGGCGACCTTTTTTTTACATACCTCCGGTGTGCTTTCAAAAACACACACAAAACAGTCTCATTACGACTGTGGTCAGGCGTTGTTCCGAGTCGAAAGGACAAAGGGAAAGAGGTGGGAGGTCCTCCAGGGTTACTTGTTGGGAGTCATCTGGAAAAGCGAAGTCATCAAAAAGTGTTCGGAATACCAATTGCTGGCAGATATTGCCTCCGAATAATGACGGGGACAAACCATTTGTCTTCTTAATACAAAAACCGTGTTGGAGATGATCGGCCCTAACTGCCAGGGAAAAATAATGACACGACCGAATATGAGCTTGTCATGTGTTGCTGGATTGCCAGTGAACGTGGAACAACAAATATTTACGGCCTGATGTGCAAGGCTATTAGCACAGCTACCGGCTACGCAATTTGATTCCAGACTTTCAATTACCGCACCAGACACGGATAATGCGAGCAATATAAAAGGGGGCACAGCAGCAGGCATTTACCTCTGCCAATAAACCGCAGAAAACTCGCGCAGTTTCGGCAATCCTCATCCATAAACTGCCCCATTACAACTTGGCCCTCATTATTATTAATTACCTCAGTGTCTAAAGCTGTAAGTATTAATTTTCCGGCTTGGAAATGTGCACAAAAAGATGTATCTCCGGGTTGTAAGCCTATTTATGGCCGCAGGTCAGCAACCGGGCGATAGTGAGCGATAATAAAAAGGGGCGCATGGTGAAGATAGAGCCACATCATTCTGTTAACTGTTAAACATTTTTGGTTTTTTTTTGCCTCCTGAGCTAGCAAGTAAAATGTTACAAAATTGTTGAAGACAATGTGAGTGTTTTTACCTTTTTATGCATTTTTCCACACAATCGTGTGCACCGTGAAATTAATTTAAAATATATTTTCAGAAACTACGAGAAGAAATAAATTCTTAATATTCATAATCAAGTATAATAGTAGGATCTTTGTACAGACGCTGTGAGTTGTTATAATTTGTTGTTGATGACAGTTTCTTATGTATGAATGTGGGATGTTTCCTTCTTACACTGCATTAAAATATAATATTGGAGTTGTTTTATTGCTTGTGTTGATATTTCCTTTGTTGCCGGTCTGTAAGGCAATAATGTGTATTCTGTAGTGTATGCATTTTTCAATTACGCTTTGCAGAGAATGGCCGGCCCAGCAGTGATTACCGGCACTAAAATATTAAATGACAAAAATCCTTACGTGCAAGTAAAAAGCAATAATATATGGTGCAGGTACTCTATTGACCTCTCTGCTGACAACTGTTCCTATATATGACTCATTGTCCAGTAGAGTATAACCACCAAATGTGCAATTTTTTGAGCAACACCTGGTTGCATGTCAGTTACACGTTACATATTGCTAAACCGCTCTATAGCCTGCTACGCAATAAACAACTTTTTTTTCATTTCATGTTAATAATATTCTGAAATATGACATTATTCTGAAAACATCTTGAGGACTTGGGCCGTTCTTGTCTTAAGCTTCCCGACGTGCAATGATGAGTCCTATTAGTGTGATGGAAAGGGTAATCAGAGGTGGGGTGTTTGAAACCTTTTCCCGGTCCCTAATTTGGTGAAAACCTTGAAAGGAGGCGGAAAGTTTTGGGCGCCTTAGGCCCCCCACCCACCCCACCCACTCCTTCCAAAAGACCGCGCCACTCTTTCTCTCTTTTGGGTCCTTCTTCTCTTCTGATAGATAACATAATTGCCACGGTTGTAACGTTCTCCAGAGCAAACAGAAGTTAATTCGGGCCGCCAGGTAGGGAGGCCCCCATAAGGAATGAAAGAGAAAAAGACGCGCGGCTTCACCCATCGGCGTGGGTGGCTTTTCCTTTCCCTTATTCCTTTCTCCCTGGAAGCAACACACCTCACAGGCTAACTACATTACGCCCAGGCTCTCTTAATGAAGCCTTGATTTTTGCCGACTTCTTTTTTTTTGTTTGCTAACTAGAAGTCTGTTCTTGACTTGCAGAACTACCTGCAAAGCATATTAATTACAAATTGTAACAACGTTTGGCTTCAGTAACTATTGTGTGCAAGATGCAAAAACATGCTAACGAAGCCAGTTATTACTTTTTTAAATTGAAATTTTATTGCTACTTAATTTCAGCCATTCAGTGCAATTACTTACGTCGGTATATTTTATGTTATATTTTCTGTATTGCACACAGTGCACATTGGGCCTTTTAAGAGAACAACCTTTTGTGGCACGTTTGAAAATCATTGTCGCTAGTAGAATTACGATTTTAGAAATATCTAGACGAAACAAGGCCAATGCTCCTCTAAATAACCACTTAAAGCATATATGAACCAGCTTGTTAGTTATACTAACCGATTTAGCTTAAAAAGGACGTCGTCGTTTCCTATAGCAGAAGTATACCCTCCCCAAAAAAGCGCACTCTGAGAATAAAACGGCGCCCATTACCTCTTTTTCTCTAGCTCTCTTCCTTTCCTATCAAGCTCTCTCTTCCTCATGCAGCCCATCATCATCGTGCCGTCCTGACAAGCCGCAATTTACCGTCGGCGTCCTTCAGTTTCAAATCCTCTCCTTTGTCACTCCACCCGTCCCTATTCCAACAGCAGCCTCATTTTTTTTACCCTCCCAGCAATCCACCTCATATTCATTTGCAAGAAGTAATATTCTTAACAAGGCTCTGTGCTTCTGCGAGCAGTTGAAGTATATGGCAGGGGGAAGCACAAGCGCCCCATTTAACATTCATTAGGCCAGCAGACGAAATCAACGGGGGAATAAGAGGGAAGGAGGCGTCGTCGTTTCATATACAGGATTGGACCATCCACGGTTGTAAAAGTACGGCCGCTAATAACTAATATGGGCCGCTGTTAGGGCTCGGTGTCGCTTCCCCTAATAATAAGGCCCGATCTCTCGTCTGCCCGTATTACTCAGTAATGAATTCAGAAATCAATGTTTTCTTTACCACACCCACACCCCCCTCCCTCTTCTACCTTGTATTATACGTTCCCAAGTTTCTCTCTTAGCAGCCAGCAGGATTGTATATTGAGTGCTTGGATGGCCTCGTGTTTCTCGTGCATAGTACTCGACTATACAGTGTGTAGTATAGGCAGCAGTTCCACCGGGTGATGAATAAATCAGTGGCCTCTCTTCCTCCCTCCCACCCTTGATATTCCCTTTATCCTCTTCCCTTGCATTTATAACGGTGCCGAGCGGAATGAGATGGCGGATTGGTGGCCTCCTGCAAGGAAATGGGATCACTTGCCTGCTGCTCTTTCATTTGCCTGGCCTTATGCTGCAGCACCAGAGGTCTCCAGCCTTTTACTTATGGCGGGTACTAACCGCATTCCCCAAATTAATTCCGGTGTATGAAAGAGTGCTGCGGTTCTTTGGGCTGCATGGAGTGAAAAACGGCAAGGTTTCGTCGCCACACTTATTGCAACACATGATCCATCATTAGCAATTGCGCAACGAAAGAGTGCATTTATGGCACCGAGGCTTTGTGAGGATAATAAAACTTTTTTTTTTTTTTGCCAAACAGGAAGATCCGAAATCGGGTTTTTCCATACGCATAGACCAGCGGAATGAAAGGGCATTATGAATTTGCATTCTCTTAGTAACAATGCCCATTTCTATTGTGCTTCGTTCCCTGCTGATTGTTGAAATCTGTTGAAATAATGAAACATCAGTGATAATGTTGGCACTCCTCGCTGGTGTAGCGCAAGGATAGGATTGGCTTAAACTTTTTTCCCCCATACAGTATTACACAGCTCAGTAAAAGAAAAAAACCAATTTCTCATTTAGATATCAACTCCACTTAACATTGCCCACTTAATCTTCCCTCATTCTTAATTCACCAGCCCTTTCTGGCTATAATTTGACCAAACTTTCGCCCTGACTCCTTCCATAACCCCCAAAAATATAATTCCGATGAAATTGCCATCACCTCTTCGTACAAAGCGTACATACTCCCCCCCCCCCCCTTGAAAACCCGTGAATTATTAGAGGCGCCCTCAGATGCTTCATGTTTCATGCGATAATCGCCTCAGACAAATTCCATTATTCAGACTCCCGAAGAAACCAATCCAATTGGTAATAAGTCCTCATCCCCCCTCAAAAGCCGCAAGCCTTTAGAAACTGTGACGTCGCCACCACCGACACCGACACTAAATTTAGTTCCGGGACATTTCTCCGCAACTCTCCCCGGTCATATACACAGGGTGGTTCGGTGCCCAAGTCTATTTGAATCCCACTGTTTATCAATATACAGAGCCGCCCAGGCCAAACGAACACACAAAATGATTATCCAGTTCTAGGAACCAAATGTTTGTCAGATACATTACAAAAACACCCTGTCGAGAGAGAGAAGTACCAATGTGTTATTACTGCCTCGTTTGTCAATATCAGCTCATTCAATATCGCTACCGAAGCAAAGTTGTGTTGTGGCAACAGCCAGGGCCCAAAAAGTTACTTGGAGCGAAGTTTGAACCGCGCCATAAATGGATTGGACGGGTGTGTAATCATGGGAGGATACTATACTTGTTGTCCACCGGATCTATATAAGTGGCCTGGACACTTTATGGAGCCGGCCATTAAGTTTCTTCTTTTGAACAAGCTCACGATACACCTAATTTGTTTCGATCAAGCTCACCCCCTATGGCCCGGATGGCCCGTTGTTCTGCTGTGTGCTGCAGATGGCCGCTGTCATGAAAATAGCCGGTCTGCACTTGCCACTGCCTATTGGACGCGTGCAAATGTATTTTTGATGAGGTGGAAACTATAGGCCCTCCCACCATTGTGTCCAAGCATGCATTTCATCATACGTCTCAAACTTATTGCCACCCGCAGTAAAAAGGCCAACATCATGCACGTATACAAAGGTATGCTATATGCTGCTGGGTTTCTTGGGGGGGGGGGGGGATTTAGAAAATATAGCTGAAGGCCCTCTTACTTGAGAATGCTGTTGGTGTGAACTGGGGAGGCAGCAGGAGCATATAGTGTCCCCTGCAGGCGTTGAAATCGATAGGCTACACACCCCCGCATTTTAGGCCTATTAACTTGGCTTGACATAAGAGCATTTTGGCTTGGAGTTGACAGGCAATTTAAATCTCGAGCTCATGCACGGAGGGCCACGTGAATAAAATTACTAATGCAACAACCCCCCCCCCCCCTCACCATATACACCTAACAACGCCCCCATCCTCTCCCTCTCCCTCCTCTAGATAGCAAAGCTTGTTAGAGGTGTGACCCAGTGCTCAAGTGATATTTCATTACTTGGAGTGCTCCATCCATGTTTTATGAACGCCCAGGCAAATCCAAGTTATGGTTTAAAGAGGCGAAGAGGCATCTCTCCAATTCGCCATTTTACCCCCCTCCTTCCCTTCCCTTCCTGCCCCCTCCCCTCCCCCCACCTCAAAACTTTCCCACGTAGTAGTTGAGAAGGTTCTAAACCCAGAAGAGAGGGTCCCAAGAGCCCGTTTTCTCTAGGGCCTAGGGGCCATCCATCATCTTTCCCGAGCTGGATCTGGGATCTGTAACCAGATGGCGTTATAAACATGGCGTCGGGGGGTAGTTTGGGTCGGGTTGGGGGGAGGGGGTGCAAACCTATAAGGCAAATGGAGCTTTCCTTCCTCATTCGAGACAACCCCCGCTCCACCTCCTCCTCTTCCAGAGAGAGTTAAAAAAAAGAGAAGAGGTGTATAGGGAGAGGCCTAACTCGCTGGGCCCAGGGATTATAAATATGCATTATAGGCGCACCCGAGGGAATGCTTAGTTTAAATGTCAAGTTTTTTGCATAGGCCTATTGGGGGGAATAGGATGGACTGGTGTGACTTATGGGTGGTGTGCCGGAAGGAAAGAGAGACGTGGACCAAGGAGGAAGGTTTGGCCTCTCTGATGCGGACCATTCATTTCGTTGCCATTTATGGGATGATCACTTTTACGGCCCCTATAAATTCATTAGGAGGAGACGCGAGTTAGTTACAGTGGGCGATACACCACCCATCTAGGGTGAAATGCGGATCACTTGACGCATAATGAGACGTTGCTTGGGATAGGTTGTCTAACCGCTGGTGTGCTCTCTGCTGATATAGGCTACCAGCAGAGTCCTTTTCATTATAGGCCGTTGTTGTCATTTTGACGTCTGAAATTCCTATGCAATGCATCCCTTACCAAAATTCTCGCGACCTCGTGGCGAGGTCACAGGACCTCGCAAATTGCGACCTGGCAGCTAGGTTGTACATCGCAAAATGTGAGCTCGCAGCGAGCTCTCATTTGTTTCAAAAACGATGTCTCTGCGAGGTGGGCTAGTCAGGTCGCCACGACGTCGTGGTTTGCAAGGTCGCCACGACGTCGTGGTTTGCAAGGT
>JYFJ02006426.1:0-19643 GCA_000934665.2 Catajapyx aquilonaris | reverse complement strand
CTCCAGAAAGGTGAGGCATTGTGGAAAACTAGGTGTGTAATTATTTAGTGACAAATAGTTGGTTTTATATCGACTAGTATCGATTTTGTTTCACTAGTAATCAATGCCCGTTGCATTTTGTACAAACGGGGGTCTCCACACTATGGGCCTGAGGACCCGATGAAAAATCTGACCTGACGCAAGGCAAATCAAAAGTGGCCCCCGGCCACACGGTTGGTGGAGAGTGGCCGGGGGTGACTCTCCACCACCCGTGTGGCCGGGGGTGACTCTCCGCCAACCGTGTGGCCGGGAGTGACTCTCCGCCAACCGTGTGGCCGGGGGTCACTCTCCACCAACCGTGTGGCCGGGGGTCACTCTCCACCAACCGTGTGGCCGGGGGCTGACCAACCTGAAGCAAACCCTATCTGACACAACCCCACCCAAACCCTGGGCCACTATACCGTGCTGCAGCTCTAACATGACGTCATCCCGGACATACTTGTGACAATTTTCATGTAGTTGGGAAGGAAATCTGTAGATGGCGCTGCTTTCCAGCACGACATGACGGAATCCTTTTAATATTGATAAGTTAACAATTCAAATCACATGGTTCCATCTCTTTCCTATAGCAACTTACCACGGTCCGATGCTTCGTAAGGTGGCGTTTTAACAGCTTCCCCCCTAGAGTTTCCTCAAGTTCTTTTTCTTGCAGAAAACGGCGCCATGTGCACCCCCTACCAAACTGAAAAGGCAATCGATCGGCCATTAATCCGCGTAATCGATGCGGGGTTTGACACGACTATGCCGCTTGCCTTCCTCCATGCGATACAAGCTAGTAACACAATCGACGAGAAAGGAGATGGTGGAAAAATTGCATGTCATAGGCCGTTGACGTGTAACTTTTGCGAAAACTGACATCTGTTGGGAGGTAACTTAATTTTTTTTTTAGGAAACTATATTGGATAGTATCGAGTAGCCCTAAAAGTTTGAAACTGGGCCAAATGATTACAAAACGCTCCCAGGCTAGAGTTCTGTGGACGAAAAATATTTGTGCAAAAATTTGTGCACAAATTTGCATGAACATTAGTTAAGAATAACTTTAGAGTTAGTCTCTATAGTAAGCAAAGACAAATTCAAACTTATTTCACTATTTCGGACGAAATGTATTTGGGCAAAAATGTATACAGGTAAAAATTTACTAGCTGAGTGCGCACCCACACTCGCGCAGCTCCATTATGCTGACAAAACAACGATGCCATAAGGACAGTACTTCCCAGGGGCCATATAATATCAAATATAATAATAAATGAAAACCAAATAATAAAACGAAACCAAAATAATGAAATTAAAACAAAATTATAAAATAAAAGCAAAATAATAAAATGCAAAGGCAAGAATACAATAAAAATAATTTGCACGCGTAGCCTCTGATGGTCTTTTCATAGACTTGGCAACGTCGCAAACGTTGGCCATGTTGCTTCCCTCCAAGCGTAGTGTTGGAAATATGTGCAACGATTATTTTTAGCAGTACACCCACTATACAGAGAGCTTCCTAGATGCCACTGAAAATTCCCACCGTACGAGTTGCGCAAATTATCGTGCGCAATCGGCTGCGCTCGTAAAAAAATTCATCGCCAGAGTAAACAAATCAAAGAAATCACCACAATAAATGACAATATGCGATATATACTTATCCAGTATTATTGCAGTACTTGGCTAGATTGCAACCCAGCGAGACATGCCAAAACTACTGGCCTGTATTTCTTCAGATAGAACTTGGCGATAGTACATTTTCGACAATTTGTTCTCCGCCAAAAAAATGGCACGCCTGCAATGCGGAAACATTGCGTGGTAGATTCATTTTAAAAGGCGGGCAGGTCTAACTTGAAATAGTTTTAATTTCCGCTCTTGCAACTTACACTTTTTTAAAAAAACACTACAGTATCAGAAGGTGTGAAACAGACACATTGTATTCCCAGGCTTCTCTCCACGATGTATACACGCACAGGTCCTACCATACTACCATCCATCAATAATAAGCCCCCAAAAAAAGGTGAGGTCCTCGTGATGGCAAAGCCTTTTTACTTGCCATGACACTGAATTGCACTTGTGAAACTCGAATTGAACAAGGTCTGAAACTCTGGCCTTTTTTTTTTTTTGCATTTTATCCAGAGTAACACTTTTTCTATTAGAGTACAGGACACGCGTCAACCGCGGGCTATGTTTTTTCATGACCCGATATCGATTCTGACACTTTTAAGGGGTTTTTAAAAAAAATTTAAGGGGGTGGTGAATAATTGTAATAGTTTTGCTGTTGCAGAATTTTCCAAAAACACAATAAAATGTCAATGCAACAAAACCTGCACAAAATATTGCAGGGGTCATATGGACGGTGTTATTCAATAATGTGTCAACCCACAAAAAACGTCACTATTGACTTAAAAGCCCAAAGGATCGTACTTACGTAATTCAGTTAAAATCAATGTGAAATCTGCATACTTCTGCTATAAATGACAAAAATATGACAATGAATTAATTTCACGTGTGTGACATTCAAACCCCTTTTTCACATATGTGGGCTGACCCATTATTTCATAACACCGTTCATATATTATAATTAACTGAATTAACAAACATATCGCAACATTCATGCATCGTAATAGTTGCATCATGTGATATGTATAGCCCTTTCATCACACGATATTGGCTGCAATTGAATATGTTTTTTTTCGGTCGCCATTTTTCCAATCAAAAGTTAGATTACACTATTTACACACTAAAGTAACATTCATTTCATCGTATCCAGCTAAGTTTCGAGCTCAGTATTTGCTTAATTCGTCTCCAGGTTCTCTAAGTAAACTTTGAATCAGCAAGGTGTGTCCCAGATCATCTCACGTCTGGCAACATGGCAAAGCAGGGTTGTCATTCTCTACTTTTTTTTTATTCTTCCTTTACTCGTCGTAATCCACTCTAGAAAAGCGTAGTGAAAAGCAGCTTTGAACGTTTCAAGCTCTCTCTTTACTTGGCTGGTCATCAATATATCCTAACTTCTTCCATCAACCAGCATCTATTAGGAAAGGAAGGAATCTGTCCCAGAGACGATCTCGCGTCCGAAATCGCAATGATTTACCCATAAAGGCCCCCCCGTCCAAATTGTAAGACGAGGCCATCAGCTGCCGAAATTAAGCGGAGGCCATTGTTTTGCGACGTAATTTTAGCTGGGGATTCAATAACTCTGCTGATGGTGTCTGGGAATCAACCAAAGGCATTTTGGTTCACATCTGATGAAGGAAGGATCTCATTCTGTGCAGAGCTAACTTTAATGCTCCATTGGGAGTTTGCACTAAAGGACAATTTAATGTGCAAGATGCAGGGTGTAAAAGCAGGGTTTATAGGAAATAAGACGTTGGGTCGAAATAATGAAAATTTGAATATTGATTGGAATTTCTGAAATGTCTAAGATTCAATATTACTCGATATACCTCGATATACCTCGAGATATTCGTTATACCCTCGATATACCCTCGATATACCCTCGATATACCCTCGATATACCCTCGATGTATTCGTTATATCCTCGATATATTCGCTACATCCTCGATATATTCAATTTTTTCGATTTTTTCGATTTTTTATTCCAGCAATTTTGAATTATTAATTACTTTGAAATTTCATATTTTTGGGTCATATTGGCCACATACGCGTAAATTGATTTTCAATTAGTTTTCGACTCTTTCTCATAAAAGGTCGTATAGAACGGCTTTGTCTGTCCGTCCGTGGCCTAAACTGCAAGAGATAGCGACAAACAGTTTTCGGATTCGGATTCAGCGGACTCTAAATAGGTTTCAGGGCCAACTTCCGGTGACCGGTAATTTATACGGTGTAGATCAGGTGTAGATCTAGGGCTGCTTGGCAACAGGAAATGAAACTGACAACATTCTATGTCATTGTTGTCCAGTTAGAATAGTATCGTATCCAACAAAGTTGTCAGTCTCATTTACAGCTTCGCAACGAGAAAAAGTCTACTCAAATCACAGCAAATCTTGTTTATAATTCAAACGAATTAATTACTTACAAAATTGCATCAGATTTTTTGGGGTCATATCGACTACATACACGTACCGATTTTCAATCACTTTTTTTTTAAATGTCAACATTCGATGTTCCACTTTATATTTCTAATGCTCCCAAGCAACTTGCCCTCAATGATTTATTGAAGACTCTTGGGATGTAATCGAATCGGTTTCCGATCCCGTATTGCGTTTTTCCCTCCTTCTTCGTCTTCTTCTTCGTGAACCTAACCCAACCAGGTGGTTAGGAAAGAAGACGTGAAACTGCGGAGAATGAAAATCAATTGAAAGGACAGGTGGAGAGCGAGAATGAAAGGCATTGGTCCAAAAGCATTTCCTCTATTGCGTGCGGAGGAGCCATTAGGATCAGAGTGATGGGGAGGCTGAGAGAACCGACGAGAAACTCTTACCTTGCTGGAAGCTAGAGGCATGAATAGATCAGGGATTGGCTGAAATATGGGGTTTCCTGTACTTGTCCCATAAGGTGATGCTCTATCAACACAATCGAAGCCGTGATGGTAAATACAAAAAGCATCCGACTTACGTATACGTCAATATTACAGTTCTAGGCTCGCTGAGTTGTATTATTCTAAATCTAAAGATATTACCTAATAAGCCTACCTTATAACCTTACCTTATAACCTTACCTTATTAGCTGACTTACCTTACCTTATAACCTTACCGTATAACCTTACCTTATAAGCTGACTTACCTTACCTTATAACCTTACCGTATAACATTACATTATAAGCTGACTTCCCTTACCTTATAACCTTACCTTATAAGGTGACTTACCTTACCTTATAACCTTACCTTATAACCTTACCTTATAAGGTGACTTACCTTACCTTATAACCTTACCTTATAAAGTGACTTACCTTACCTTATAACCTTACCTTATAAAGTGACTCACCTTACCTTATAACCTTACCTTATAAGGTGACTTACCTCACCTTATAAGCATTACCCTATAATCTTACCTTATAAGCCTTACCCTATAATCTTACCTTATAAGCCTTACCTTATCAGCCTTGCCTTATAAGCTGACTTACCTTACCTTATAAGCCTGACCTTATAAGCTAAAATCATCACCAGTCAGCACCAGCTAAAACCTGCAGCAAAAAATATCAGTGTAGTTTGGGTTGCATAATGCAAGGATGAAAAGTGAATCTATGACTTTTGGCTGCCGGTCATTTGGCCGCCGGTCAGTAGTGTTAATTTTCGGAGTAAAAGGCCACTTCGGATGTAGTAGACCAGAGTCCCAAGCCAGATGATTTTAACGACTTTTACGTCAATTTCACGTTAAGATGTGTAACGACTATTGTACGATTGAGAAGATATATTCACGTTATATGGAAGTAAAAGTCGTTAAATTGACGTAAAAGTCATTAAAATCATCTGGAGTGGGACTCTGGTCTACTGTATCCGAAGTGACATTTAACTCCGAAGATTCACACTACTCTGGTCATTTGGCTGCCTTGACATTTGGTGGGCCAATTTAATCAGCAGCTAAGAGGCAGCATCCAAATGACCGGCAGCCAAATGACCGGCCGGCGACCAGTTGTCGAGATACCGATGAAAAGTACCCAAGTACATAGATACTCTAGAAAGAGAGTCGCCAACTTCTAATGTTACATCGACTCCGATTGGCCAGAAGGCCTACTCCAGCCAATCGGAGACGACGGTGACGTCAGAGCCGTCCACTATTTCCGTAGCAACACAATATGGTGGCATCCACAGGACGCATAAACAGTCCATAATTACTACAGCCAATCAGAGATGTCAGAAATTGGCCACTCTCTCCCTATATAGGCTCTCTAAAGTGGAAGGGTACCTTTTATGCATATGTCGAATATTTTTACGTAACTCAGAGCTTCCAAATGCACATTTGGCTCTTTTTGCGAATTTGGGTTGCTCAAAAAAAAAAAAAACCTTTCGTCGCCAGTGAACAGGAAGCTAACAAAACTTTGGTGCCAAAAAAATGTTTTGGGGGGTCCGAAGCATGAGGCCCGCTTGCATTCTAAATGTCAACGACGTAGTAAGGGCTTCAGATAGGGATGATATATTGTGAGCCAAATCTATAACCTCTAGGACATAAAGTTTAATAGCTATTTTTTAACTGTTGCTCATAAAAACCAAGGAAGGAGACTTGGATATAAAAATGTACAGAAATGTACAGAGTCGAATTTGCCTTTCCTTCATAGCATGTTATTGGCAATGTGTCTTGCTTGTTAATTTAAAAAGCACAAAGGAAGGTTTAAAAATCAGCTTGTTAAAGGTCACTTGCTGGTAAATGTTGGACATCAATAGCGTCATACTGCTAGAGACATTTTTCGATGCGGCAGATGTGCAAATCGAAGTGATAAGAGCCGCGCGAGTAAGAAATGGTAGCCCTAGGGTGACGTCACTGGTTGGGAACAAGCCTTTTCTACATTACTCCCTAGCCGATGACGTCACTCAAGGCCTACCTCTTCTTACTCGCATGGCTCACACTCGATTTGCACTTCTGCCGCAACAGAAAATGTCACGATTAATGTCCATCACTATACATATAGGTCAGTCATTTTAGGGGAAATATAGGCCAAATATATAACTTATTGTAAAGTAAACCAAGTATGGTTTTGTAGACTCGGAAAATGATCACAAACAACATAAAAAGTCTCCGCATGGGTAATCGGCCATCTTGGATTTACCGCTACATAAATCAGTGCACATAACTTAGGCTATATGGCTCCGATTTCATTCCAAAATATATCAAATGAAAGGTCTTTAAATAAGGCATGTTAATGCACTGAAACATGTCCAAATCAAAAATATAATTTATATTTTTTATGTCGTTTTGCTTATGCTGTTCTAGCTTCTTATTTTTTAAAATATTGTTTTAAAAATAAAATATGACAAAGGTCGCTTAAGGTAGTGCCATTCCCAAATGGGTCTCCTGGAGCCCAATTAAATATTTGAGAGACTGTAGTTAGAATGTAACTAATGGTTTAACCAAGAGTCGGGCCTCACATTACTCGGAAAGGTCGTTGCAATCAAGCTGATTGTAAGTGCACTGTAGAACCTTGTCCGTCTATTACTAATTCATCCTGATTTAGCAAAGGCCTCCAGTGCCATTTGACGTCATTATCGCCACCATCTGGGGAGGACAACACCGCCTTTTCTAGTTTCCCATGCTTGTTAATAGGTCCTAGCCTTTCTCTCCCTGTTTAGTCTCTTGTCGAGGCAGATTCCAAGCAAACTGTTGCATGCAATAAAGGTCGGCTAATCCTCCCCACCCTTTACTTCCTCCACCCCACCCACATTGCCCAAATTTGGCGGTTCCANCCCCCCCCCCCTCTAGGCAGTTCGGACGCAATTCCCAAAACCGGGCACAGCTCCGTACGACGCGAACTAATTACCAGTTTTGGTCGCAGGTGACACTTAATTGCACCTTGTCCGGAGGCCGACCATGCTCTCGGACCAGGGTTCAAAGTTTTCTTGTTTTTTAAATAGTAGTGTAGTTGGGAAGTCCAACTTTTTGGGGAACAATTTCAATAGTACGGTGTTACTATAATTGTTTTTTAACAAGTAGCTTGTGGTGGTGCTTACAACTTTTAGCAATAGGAAAAGTCGGCTGAAAATTTCTAAAATTATTTCAAAAGTAGTTAATTTTCCTAGCACTTGGTAAAAGTCGTGGGATTGCACCTTTAATTAATTAAAATTTCAGCAACATTTGTGTAAATAATTGGCGGTGCAGTGTTATGCAAAATGCAAGGTTCAATACCTAAGCCCCGATGCATCCGATTTGCAAACCGAATGAGGACTATTGGATTATTCATCTCACTTGCAATCGTCCGCGGTACCTTCACCTGAATGTAGGGAACAGAATAAACATTTTGTCCATAGAGTCGTACCATTATTTATGAGCGGTACTGTACATAATAATATATTGGTTCCGGCTATTCTTGCCAAATAGTTGTGCCCAATACGATTTTCGGTAACATGTGTGGTTCTTCCCTTCCACAGGCGAGAGAATGAGCGGACAGGTCCCGAATGCGATGTGGGACTGGTGACGGTCTCTGGACTCAAAAGATCGGACGAGGTGGAAGATGCAGCATCTGGACCCGAGCGGCCAAGATGCCGTCCCTCAACCACCTCCACCTTCATTTCCACGAAGGTCTAAAAAACACAAGAACGGCACAAATAATAAGAACAACAACCTTCCTCAACCTTGGTCGCTGCACTGGTTCTTCCTGGCAGCAGTGGCCGCCCTGTCCCACTTGGCCATCAGCACGGCCAACCCGGACGCAAAGAGACTGTACGACGACCTGCTCAGCAACTACAACCGACTTATCCGACCAGTCGGTAACAATTCGGATCGACTCACTGTTAAGCTGGGACTCAAACTCTCGCAGATCCTCGACGTGGTAAGTCATTTTCATAAAAATGTTAACCTATTACCTAAGTTTCCTTAGCCTAACCTTGCTTACCTATCTTAACCTTACCTGAGTTAGCCTAGCCTACCCTGACGTAACATAACCTATCCTATCCTCACCTGCCCTAACATACCTTGATCAATCCTACCCCATCCTACCCTAATCTGATCTAACCTGATCTAAACAAGCCTACTTTAGCCTACCCTACCCTAACCTGACCTGACCTGACAGAGCCTAGCCTAGCCTAGCCTAGCCTAGCCTAGCCTAGCATAAACTATCCTATCCTTACCTGACCTAACCTATCTGACCTGACCAAGCCTAATCTAACCTGCCCTAACCTGCCCTAACCAGCACTAACCTGCCCTAACCTGCACTAACCTCCCCTAACCTGCACTAACCTCCCTAACCTGCACTAACCTGCCCTAACCTGCACTAACCTGATCTAAACAAACCTACCATACCCTACCATACCCTATCCTGATCTAACCTGATAAACAAGCCTGCCCTACCCTAACCTAACCTTTCCAATAAGCACGCGGAAGCAAGTGACATCTACCGGACATTCTAGGAATTAACAATATGACCCAAATAAATCATAGATGATCCTAAAATTACGCGTGTACGCAACATACACCTTTATGACATAGCCTGCATGATGCAACGATAAAAAAAAGCTCGTACAAAATATAAGCCCACCTTGGTCCTGCATGTAATTGGAGGGCTGTAGGACCGCCATTCATCAAAGACTGCGAGATTAAAAATGCAGGGTTGGAACTATAGTTAGGGTGAGGGAGGGGGTGGGGGGATGCAAAGTAATAATCGACAGACTATATGCGGGCCATTATATCGGCATTGCTGTGGTAGCATGTCGCTAGGCGACTATGAATACCGTATCTCGGCCGCAAATCACAAAACCCATCATAACGGACGATGCATAAATATCCAAAAAAAAAACCCAGGCAGAGAGAGAGCTCGGGGTATCTCTCCAAAGAGTCGTTCTTGCCTGGAAAACACACGG
Source organism: Catajapyx aquilonaris (assembly GCA_000934665.2). Taxonomy (NCBI): domain Eukaryota; kingdom Metazoa; phylum Arthropoda; class Diplura; order Dicellurata; family Japygidae; genus Catajapyx; species Catajapyx aquilonaris. The sequence continues at coordinate 10,158 of JYFJ02006426.1, read as the reverse complement.
ACCCTGATGCTAGTGACAAAAATTACCTCTGTCCTTTTAATTGATCATGTTCCCAAAAATAAATTCGTTTCCCCCCTAACAATTGACCCACACTTGACACGACCTGCAGCGGTTTTAAATCCAATTCAAACGCTGCTTTTGTAATCCTCACTTTTTTTGGGGGGACAACCGGAACAATGGTCAAGCCCAATGTCCACTCTTGACCACCCTGTACCTACTCGACAGGGTGGAGTAGGATTAGCTCGAATCGACAGGGCGGTGAGAAAACTTGTTGTCATAATTAGTTGACCCTACCACCAGAGTGGATCAATACAAAAACCGAGCCCTACTCATGAAATTAAAACCCGTGGGTTAGGTCCTAGAGAGTGTGTGACAGAAAACACGGTTGTCCATTGTGCTATTTCTGGTACCGGTTCGTCACGTCCACTGGTTTGAATATTTTTGTTCCCGAGACCACACAGCGAACTCCTAATCAATGTGGTCATTTTTTTTGGAATGCAGTAAAGGACAAGTACGACAATCTACTGCGACATTGTGACAGATCGTTCCATTCAGGTCGAGTCCGAACAAATTCATACCGGAAAAGCAATTATTCAGTCAAAAAGGTCGCATCTGAATCCTCGTATACTGTATAAATATTTGAAGTTGAAATATTCGAAGCCCATGAATTTTTGGGGGAGTGTTTTGTACAAGCCTTGCTGGTTTTGTCCCGATCTGTCCGTCCCTCTAAAACACCCTGTTGTCCATTGTGGGACGAGTAATTTGAAATTCGAGAATCGTGCTTTCGAAACAACAGGTCCGATTTCCTGAGTGCTCTCCTACGACAAGGGCTGAAAAGCCAATGCGAAAAACTTGTAGACTGTAGAGCGACAGAAAAGTGGAAAATGTAACATAGTGTAATATGCAAGAAAAATATGTATTGAATTCCCAGCAATGCGCAATTATTTTGAAATTAACCGCTTTGAACACCCATAACGAGATGTTGACATGTATGCAAAAATTAATTTCAAAATTCATTGAATAATCAAAATTAAAAGCGTTCACTGAAAACTGCATTGGGCCAAACAGAGACAATATTATTCCCCCCAAAAATTATACATGCATTTTAATAGTGTGCAAACCTTGTAATAGGTTTTGAATATATGACTACTGTAGTAGGATGTGGATTAATATTTCCCCACCACCCATTTGTTGTTTACACTACAGCATAATATGTGGCAATATAATATTCTATAGTGCCGCATGTCATTGCTCATCAGTTGTCACATTTTGTGACAGACGCACGCGAAATATTTCATCAACTAAGCTCATTTAAAACTTCGCACTTTTTCGGCAACAAAATTTTCCACTCAAAAATTAATGCCCGCGCAAATCGTTCACACTGGCGTGAAAATTATTGTCGTATCGAGTACATATTGCCACAACCCAGCGTAAGCGTCAATTTCAACAGAAGCACGTTCAACAAACCTGGAACAAAACAAGCAGATTTTTTTTGGTTACACGGAAAATGTTGCTTTATTTTCCCTCTGCCTTTAATTATCAAAAAAGGATGTGACACAATAACTGACATAAATAAATAAACCAAATGAAAATAAATAAGTAAATAATATAAAATAATATAAAAGTATCAACAAAACTGCATTAAATAAGTACATGAAATACAAAAAGCAAAATAAATACATTTATTTAACGAAATAAAATATATGTATACATTAATGTAAAATTACATAAAAATAAATAGCCCAAATAAAATAAAATAATAAGAAATACTGTACGTGAAATTAAATTGAATTACGATACTGTGAAATAAAGATGAATTACTGTACTGAGAAATAAATATGTAAATAAACACGCACATGCGTAAATAAATATGTAAATAACTACCTAAATAAATAAATACGCAAATACGCAAATAAATACGTAAACGCGTAAATATTCACATACGTAAATAAATAAATAACTACGCATATAGATAAATAAATACGCAAATACGCAAATAAATACGTAAATATGTAAATAAATAAATAAATGAGCAATGAATGAATGAATTAATTAATGAAATGGATAAATATATTTAAAATGCACATGTTGGGCCAACATACATCAAAACAAATTGTCCATCCAAATTCTGTTCCACGTGAACCTTCCTCTCACATGATCCCCTCCAGCACCATAGGACTCTGACCTCTGACTGATAACCTTCGTACACAAAACCGCGCCTCTAATCCCCCCCATAAGATCGCAAATCATTCCGACGCACGTCCCCATGTTCGTACAAACATCTCCATTGCTTACACAACAATGCCCCGGACTAATCCCTTCATTTGCTCCTGTTGTCACAGCCCGTGGGATAGAAACAAGGGCCACCGGTGACTCTTCTTATTCTTCTTTCATGTCTGGTATCCATGGGGAAACAAGGGCTCGACACGCATGTTCAATTTAGAGAGAGCTAGCATTTCCCCCTGTACGTACAGTATATGGCTAACACAAACTAGTGGGTGAGATGGGGGGCAACAATATAGGCCTGCCGCAACTTAGCTGCGGTTTAACATCAGGGCGATACAACCCGACCGCTGTGTGCCCAGCTACGGTCTTCATTTTAACACAGAGACTTACGTGTACATATTTGCAGTGTCAGAATGACAGGTCAGAGTTCAGGTGTGCCAAAAACAATTTTGCAACGCCGCTTGCAAAAATATTCTTCTCGCTACAGTCGTCAAAATGATTTCAAAAATCATTGTTAGGGTATTAAAAACTGCATGGTCTGTACTTTTACATGAAAAATATGTGTAGCAAATTTTTTAAGCTCACAAAGTATGGTAAACTGAACAGGGGTGCTAAGTTTAATCAGCAAAAACGGAACAAAAACAGGATTAGTATAGGAGACAGTAATTGCGATACGATGTTATGACAGGGCTCGGTGTAAAATGTAAACTTCCATTACTTTGGAAGCGCAGCATCATGAAAGTGAATTAAATTTTTTCATATAGTTGAAGTAACAACAATGCTGGAAAAATGTGAGGTTTGACCTCATCAGGTCATCCCCAAGGTCACTCAAGATCAGATGGATGACCTGAGTGGTTCAAACATGGCGCCCAGCTGAAGATCCTGGAGGTCAAACGTCACAATTGGCGCCCAACGTGGGCCCCCTGGGCGCCAATTGTGACGTTTGATCTCCCGGATCTTCAGATCGCCACAATGTTAATAGATATTATTCATGATAAATCCACTTGCTGGCAGCATGATCAAAAGAGTAACGGTGACTTACATGTGAAATGTACAGTGACCTGCACTGAAAAAGAACTGCAGAGTGTGCCTAATTAAGCTCCTCTGGAACCTTCCAAGTCTTTGTCAGCTCAACGGGTCCCAAGCCTCCTCCTTCTCTTCTGCTGTCGTCTGCAGATGACGACGTCGTCCCTACAGTTGGGAGGAGGGGGGGTCCTACTTTTGTTCTCAAGGGAGAGGACAAAAGACGCCTCCGACTAGACCGCAAAATCCGGCCAGGCATTTTATGGTGCCGCGTCTGGAGGACTTTAGAGGGCGCCCTTTGCATAGTATATCCTCAAAAACGAAGGTCGGGCCCAAATATAGGATATGCAAGTTGGTTTTCTTAGGAGATATACAGTATGGCTTCTGATCTAACAACTCCTTTGAAGTCTACAAAGGGTGTACAGTGCACAAACGAAAAGTAAGATCAAAGGAATTTCAGATGACGCCATACATGACATTATTGTGGTTATGTGACTAATATTGTACAAAAATATGTTTGATCAGTATTATTAGAACACCATGTGTGATGCCAAAGGTACACAAGCTTATCGTTGAAACCACGAACACATAAGCCTGCCAATCTTGTACAGTATATAATTAGGTCCGGATTTTTAGATCAGCTCTGAACCATATCCCATCAGATACAGTGCAACGTCCTTCCACAAAACTGCTTTCAAATTCATCCACATAATTCATAACCAAGCCTGGATCCATCCTCACACAGTATGTCAGTTCAGGCTCCCAACGCTGTCCCAATATCAGAAAAATGTAATTGAATGTACAGTACAAAATCCACCTGAGGGATATGCTCCAACTAGCAGTACAGAAAAAGATTTCGACTGAACCTTGTGACACATCCTGCTATATATATATTTTTTGAAAAGCAAAAGAATTCTTTCCCATCAATTCTTTTCCACCCAATTTTTTTTCCAGAACCCCAAAAGTCTGGCGAGTTGGATGCATTCCAAGCTAGAAATCCATGCCATCTGCGACGAGCAAATAACGATTGGTCGTTTTCACGGAGAGCCGGATTAACCGTTTCCAAATCCCGGAGGTTTCAAGTTTGGGGAGGATACTGTGGCCTAGAGGAGGACATTCCTTGTGTTCCTGTCCCCTCAATTCGATCCAGATGTGGTTAAAACCCCGATGATTTTGAAACAAATTGGGCGAAAACTGCTTTTTTCGGCCCTGTCAGAAATAACAGCTGTTTTCAAATAACAGCTACTTTGAAATGGGGAAATAACTACTTATCAGCACTGCTAGAAGTAACCGCTATTTTTAAAGTGGGTACTACTTTTCATTAGCAACTACTTTAATAGTTGTTACTCCTAACGGGATCGAAAAGCCGTTATTTCTTATTTATATCAAAATCATCATGCTACTTTGCCATAGCGGCTATCCAGCTATACAAAGCAACGATCAGAGCAAAACAGGATTTTTCGGCCCGGCTAGAAATAATCGTTATTTTAAATCACTGCTACTTTACAATAGCTACTATTTAGCAGCTGTTACTTTAAGCATGGCCGAAAAGTCTTTATTACTTATTTCAAAAAGGCTACTTTGCGCAAGTAGTTATATGTAGTTACAGTACATGGAGCAAAAATGAATTGGAAATACCGACTTTCTTCGGTCCGGCTAGAAGTTGCAACTATTTTCAAGTCACGGCTACTTTACAAAAGCAGCTACTATAGGGTCTGATATCAAATCATCAGACTACTTTGTGATAGCTATATAGCTCCATATATCTAAATATATTGGAAATATACGGCTTTTTTCGGCCCTGCTATTAGTGCCCGCTCTTTTCAAGTCACCGCTACTTTGCAATAGCAGCTACTTGAAATAGATTTTACTCTAGCACGGCCGGAAAAGCCTATATATTTCTAACTCATTGGTCTACTTTGCAATATCAGCTATACTTTAAGGGGACACTACAGTCAAAATCAAAGGTTTTGTAAAACAAAAACCGCACGTATCGTACGTATAAACGTAATTTATACTTAATAACATACATAATTGATATGACTTTAGTCATATCAATTTATGTAAACTATGTTATTATTATACAAGTAGTATAGCCCCCTGGTGGACTTTGTCCACGCAGTAACTCATCACCAACGTGCATGAAATACTACTTTCTCCCTGAGATTGGCAGGAGTGTGCAGAGAGAGAGTCTATGTGCCAACTGGAAGTGGCCAATCATACTACGTCTAAGTTGGGGGGTGGGCCAAGCAGTGATGCCAAAATTTGGCAACGGGTCCGCTGCTAGTATTAATTTATATAAACGAGCAGCTACATGTACTTGGTACAAGTTCATATCGATGTGATAAATGCGTGGAAAATATGGATTGATCGTTTCAACTTTTTAAAAAACAGGTGGTGCTGACGTGGCAACAAAGTAGTTCGTTGACTGGGGGCTGCTCCCCCTTCCGATCGTTTCAAGATCAACAACATAGTTTGAACCCGTCATCAAAACCATGTAAACCCGGATTACGACCAGGGCTCCTTGCTTACACTAGCAACGCCCAAATAGATTCCCCCATTAAACTGCTGACCCATAATCCTAGCCTATATGTTTTTTTTTGCAAGCCCCACCCCCCTATGTAGGCTTGTGTTTAACTAAGCCTATAGGCTGTATACAAAAGCGACATCGCATGATAGGACAAGTCCATAATAATTAGGTGCGACGGAAAAAAAATCATGGTCGATTCTATAGTACACCAGTGTAATTGTCTCATTTCCATTTCTGGTGATTAGAAGTGACAGTCGCTACTCCGGAGCAAAAATCAGACCGGGCGTTTTTTTTAAAATGGCTGGTTGTAATGTTACAAGCAGTGTAACCCATATTTTCTACTCGCTTTTCCACCGCTTCAAACTAAGCAGACTAAATCCCTATTACATGACCAGCAGGCAGGAAAGTTGGATGAATGCCCGCAGAATGTGGGCAGGTCTCAACGATTTGTGAGGCTATGCAGGAGACATGAGGTCACGTTTTTGACCCCACTTGCTAGGTCTAATTTCTGCATTTAAAATAAATAATTAGTTGGTACAAAAATTGGGCATACCTAACGTACCATAATCTAACCAAATCCTAACCGTAACTAACCTTAGTGGGCACTTTTGACCTTTGACCTTTGCGAAATGGGCATAAATATCCTAACCTAACCTTACATGAGCTTACGTAACGCCCTGCATAACCGTACCTAACCTAACCTATTCCTACGGAACAGTACCGGTACCTACCCTAACCTAATGGACCCCTTTGACCTTTGACCTTTGAGAAGTGGCTATAAACATCCTAACAAAACTTTACATAAGCTTACCTAACCTTACCTAACGCCCTACCTAACCTTTCCTAACGCCCTACCTAACCGAACGTTCCTAACCTTATTCCTACCGAATAGTACGGGTACCTAACCTTACCCAATGGACATTTTTTGACCTTTGACCCTTAAAAATTTTGGTGCAAACATCCTAACTCAACCTACTCTACCATAAAATAAACCTACCTATCATATCATAACCTAACCCTACCTAACCGTACCTAACCTTACCTAACGGACACATTTTTACCTTTGACCCTTGAAAAATTAGGTTTAAACATCCTAACCTAAGCCAATAAAATATAGAACGTTACGAACGTTATTGTGGCTTTGCCCACCACTACGAATATGTCACGGGGACCAATATGCCGGGGGCTAAAAATCCGGGGACGAAGCGGCGGGGGCGAAAAGTCCGAGACCCAATGGACACTTTTTTTTACCTTTGACCATTGAAAAATTGGGTTTAAAATCCTAACCTGAGCCTACTTAACCTTACCTAACGCCCTACCTACCCGTGCCTACTCGTACTACTGGTACCTAATCTTACCTAATTGACACTTTTTGACCTTTGATCTTTGAAAAATTGGGCATAAACATCCTAACGTAACCTACTCTAACCTAACCTTACCAAATGGGCACTTTTTGACCTTTGACCTCCTAAATGGACACAAATCTTTTCTCCGTCGACAAACTACAGTAGCCTACATGCCATATATCGACCATCTTCCATCACCTTCTCCGAGTACACAAGCCTGTGGCTGGATGCAGTCAAAGGCANCCCCCCCCCCCCCCCGCCCAAGAATCCCCGCTCTACGTGACTTGGCAAGTCGAGTCTATCGTTTTCTCTCCTCTTCAAGGCTTACTATCAGCCCAGGGAAAACGCCCGCCAGCAAAATGGGAGCCGACATCAACCAAATGATATTCCTTGCCCGGGCTCTCCCGGAATGAAGCACCTGATCAAACTCGCTATTGGAGGATTTGCACTTCTGGGGGGGCTAAAAATGTATTTCCAACCCTGCTCGAAAATATTGTTATGCATTCAAATTGCCTGCTTTTCAGACCAGTTGTGCGGATTGTTGGTACAGTAATATTTGAGCTTCTTATACATTTTTCTGGTTCTAGTTCTTGGTAAAAGATCTTTGCTCAATTAGGACAACCGCAAACGAAAACTGGGTGGAAGGATAGGGAGGAGGATAGTACTTCATCAGACAGAGTGGACGATCAGGTTGCCTCGAACGGCTACAGGAAACTTCTTCATTGCCTATTATATGCTCACGAGAAAGCGAGGCTTCAAAGTCTGTCCCAGAAAAAGGTCATTATAGAAGATGCGTCTGAACCGTGCTAAGATGACATTCAGGGTGTTAATAACAGACAAGTTCTTTTTTTTCTGAAGCTTCAAAGGACGATCTTCAGAAGCAATATCTAGGAGATTGGATTTTTTTTCTTCTTTGTACCTTTGTTCACTTGGCAGAATTTAATAGGGATTGGGTATGTCAAACGGACGGCTACGCTTTCGTAACGGGAGACCCATCACTTTTACCTACTCTCGTAGGCGTGCATCTGCTGAAGGATAAGCGTGTATCCGCTGAAGGATAGGCGTCGATCCGCTGAAGGATAGGTGTGTATTGACACTATATCCTCCTGGCAACTGTGGTTGTCAATGTTCAGGCCAATCAAGTTCACCTTTCGATTGTGCAGGCATCTACAGTATATTGTAACTATTTTATTGTTGTAACTATTAAACTATACAGGGTGGTCCAAGTTCAAGTGTCGTTTTATAACGGCGATTAATAGAAGCGCTTAACGATAACGTAGCAGCGACGTGTAAAATTGCCCACGTCGATTGCGCCGAAGATGCGCCGAAGTGGGACATTTTACGCGTCGCTGCTACGTCATCGCAAAATCACTGCTATTAATCGCCGTTATAAAACGACACTTGAACTTGGACCACCCTGTATTATTGTATCGTACCAATAATTTATGGCCATAGCCATTGTTATAACTATTACATATGTTAACTATTACATATGTTAACTATTACATATGTTAACTATTACACATGTTAACTATTACATATAACTATTACATGTTAAGAGCGCGCTCTACCCTTCCCCTCCCAGCGAGTTGGGAGCAGGTCGAGGTCCGTCCCGCCAGTTTGACTCCTCTTCCTCTCGCTGTGACGGGCACAAATATGGAGGTATCGGCATGACACTCGAGTATCTGGTCGGGAAAGAGTTGAATTTGCATGTGTTGTGTTTATTTTTCTCCTGTGGCGATATTTGCGGCAGCCGCGCCCAGGTATAGATTTGAACTTCCGCCCGCCATCACTACTTTCCATGTCGGTACTTGTGAGATTTGACTCCTCCAGCTTCTTTCTACGCCGTTTTACCAAAAGTCTGTAAAAGGGCACAAGTGTGGCAGTCCTGGTTTCGCCAAATCTGGGGACAAAAAAGACCCCCTCCATGAGCAAAAAGGACTGGCCGGAAGAAAGAGACGATGTGGCAGCGCAGCGCCGACTGCCCCCCACCTCCACCCCCACCGTCCGTCCACCTCACTCTCCCTTAGTACTACCCTGCTGCTAATCTCCTGGCCCCTTCCCTGGGCCCGCTTGCCGTTCCAACAGAGCTGGGGAGGGGGGGGGGGAGCTGGAAAAATTGGAGGCGGCAATTCAAATTGGCAATACCAGCTCACTTTCCCCCCTGATTGTGAAGCATAGGTACAAAATGAAAGCTCCATTCAAGGTCCGTCTTATGTAGTGCATTTGCATCGTAGACTTTGAGCGGGGAATCTTGAGGACAAGTAAAACCATGCAATTTTTTCATGCCCTTCGCCGTAAATTGTGCCACTGCACCACTCATACAGAATTTTCAAATTTCAATATGTTGTAAAGACAATCTTCGTCTGTCAATTACACCAACTTGGGGCCGATTATTAACGTTGATGACACTATTTAAAAATTAAATATGGGTCATTCCAGCTCAACTTAGTCAAAGTGTTGCTCGAAAATCTCCGATTTGGCTGAAAAAAGAATCATAGTTGTACACGCCTAGGACCTAATGCGAAATATCAAATTTCAGCCGTATTGCGCAACACTGGGGGGAGGGGGTAGAGCTAGCCATTTTCCTCACTGTGCCGGTCGACACATATGGATATAGTTTAGCCTGCACAACAGCCGCGAAGGATTCACAAAGTATATTTATGTTTACTCTCATTCGGGGGGAAAACCCAGGCATTCGCCGAAGTAAAATGCCTTGCAATGTTTTCTTGCAGCTAAGACAACAATGTGAGCATTATAATTATTGGAACCATAATATTTGAAATTTACCTGAGAGGGGAACCACACGCATGGCTTACAATGCCAATTCGAAGCGCCTCTCAATCCCATTTTCAAAAAATCGCCTCGCCGTTGATCTTTGGATGAGCGTAATGGGACATAACTATTATGATTATCATGTCGTTAGCCACGAAAGGAGGATTCCAGTGACATATATGTCGGTCACTACTACAAGTGCCACAGAGCGAAAACCAGGGCCGAATGTCTCGAAATTGACAAAAAACCAAAGTTTCC
>JYFJ02006425.1:0-19924 GCA_000934665.2 Catajapyx aquilonaris | reverse complement strand
CGGCATTTGTTTGGGTAAAGTGACACTAGTGCCCACTCGCATTTATCCCCGGAAGCCAATCGTCTCACATACTCACATACTGGATACACTACCTTGTGTGCTAAAAAATCAATCGGTCCTATCAGGATAACATTTTTATTTTGTCCAATGTTATTAGCCTGCTGTTACCGCACCAGGAAGTCATTACTTACATCTGGGTAGGGCTGTGCGATATTTCGATACATCGACTGTCGATACGATATTTTCTTAATATCGAATATCGCGATTTTTCGATGGCGGTTCGATGTCGGTTCAATGTCGGTTCGATGTCGGTTTGATGTCGGTTTTCGATGTCGGTTTTCGATTTTCGATATATAGACTTCGATTCGATATTTCTAAGTATCGAAAGTCGATATGTAATTTCGGATATCGCACAGCCCTACATCTGGGTGCACTGTACCGACTTGGAGATGCTACCTTGTATATACTTTGTGATCAACAAAAATACCGTCTACAGGTCAGTACTGTGTATTTAACGTCCAAGTCGGTAAGATGAAATGACTAAAATGTAACAACTAGGTTTAAATTAGGGAACTATTAGTTAAATATCGTATTGCCTCATCATCCAGCTCCAGCCAGCTCTACCGCCCCCGTATATCAGGCAACCCACCACACAATCGCTCCAAACAGGCCGCCCAGAACCGCATAACGAATCAGTTTGCCTTTAGAAGTAACCATGTTCCAGACGAGCGACAACCAGCCCTATAGACTCATGTAAATGCAGCCTTGAGAGACAAGAGGCCAAGTCTAAAGCCGGTTCCTTTGGCGGCCTACCCCGAATCAAAATTGGGCGCGGTCATCACATGGGCACTGGAACGGATCCGTAACCACCGTCAAATCCTCCTTTCTCCGGACAGCTCCAGGCCTCAAAAGAAGCCACCCCGGAATCAATGCGTAATCGAAGAGCACTTTTCATTAGAAAAGCAAGCGCGCGCGGCTCTTTCGGCTCTTTAGCAGTAGCGCCGGCGCCGCTGGACATTCACGCTCCAATAAAGCCCTACACCTTCCGTGACGCCACTTCGGTCTTATCCTGGCTCACTGGGGTTTACCTATGACAGGCGCATTGAAAGCCAGGGCTCAGCACCAGCCACCNCCCCCCCCCCCCCTCTTTCCCTTTTTCCGATAGAGAACTACCTACCTACCATTGATTCTCAGACTCCGACCACGAGCTGGCTGTATCAATGGGCGGGTATTAATCAAGGCCAGAATTAACAGTCGAGTATTTCTCCTTTTCCAGGCAGCAAGGCTCCATTGAAAAGGGGAGGGATAAAAATGACACGATATAGATTCTATTATGAGGAATAAAAGATCTGCATCTCCCCTTCTGCTGAAAAGAAACACCATTACTCCGCTACACAACAATGGGCAACCCAATCCACGTTTGATATTCACATTGCTGGGAACATGCAAAGAAGCAATTTAGTTTAGGGGGAGGGGGGGCCTGTATTCTACCCGCTTTTCGCTTGCTATACATAAGAGGGTGGGTTCTATGGGACAATGTGCTGCTGCTGCTCTAAGTACGACATTGATATTAATATTATAAGGTCCGTATTATCTCATGGGAGGGCCTTTGAATACGTTGGTGTGTCTGGGGAAATTTTTCTACTGCGTCAACTTATTCATCCCACCCTCTCCTTCTCCTATTATAAACCCAGGCAACAAAACTTCCTGTTGTGCAAACATCGGACCACCCAGCGCTAGATAAATGAAAAGCAAGGGGGTTGGCCACGGGACTCAAGGAGGTGGAAACGGGAACGGAATTCCTTTCAAGACGCCAGGCAAAAGACCCCCATCTATAGACACGTACTGTACAACAAAAAAAAATGTGAGTCTATTGCAATATTACAGAATTTTTCATCGACATTCATGCATAAGCATCAATTAGTTGACTTTTTAGTGGGGGGGGGGGCGCTTCATTAATCGTCATGTCAACGGCTCCATGAGCGTTGAAAGTCAGTTATCGATGGACTATTGTTGAGCTCACGGTTTCTCAATTGGCGGGCGAGAGGCTATTTTGTGCTGGCTAACTGCTATATAGGGGCAATGTGTGTGTATTGTAATTTTAAATCGAGCTGACTATTTGCTGGAAGAACACAACAAAAGTTGACATCAAAGAATTTACGCTGATTGTTCCGGGTGTCATCACCAGATCACGCCCTTTCCAACTCACACTTGATTTCATTTTGACCCACTCATATAATAGGGGAGGACACGAAGTGTGCGAGATCAGCTTGTCCCTCCCCCAAATGGAGCTTACAACCCTAGCTGATAAAAGGGGCACGTGCCAGTAAAAAAAGGGGGGTCCTAATCCTAAAAAGTACCTACTGAATTGTACGGCACACTCGTGTACCTGTAGCACATCCGTCGTCTACATATGACAGTATGACTCACCCTGTACATTAAAAATATTATGCGGGCGAATTGGTATGATACCGAACTGGCCATGGAATCTGAAAACAGGCGAAGTCCAAAGTGGTGCCCAAGAGGGTGGGGGGTCAAATACACCGGTCCCATTCGTCACTCGTTACTCTTATCGGATTTGTGACACCTTGTATCGTCCTGGATTCGCCAAGCGCACCTACCACCCGAGTTTGGTGCGTCTGCAATTCTCCGTTTGTCGTACAGCGAGGCTCAGAGCAACAAGTTCATAAGTGCCAAGTCATTTTGGAATGTTCCTATTCCATGGTTCAATAAATTATTCTCGTTATGTTCATATGCCATCAAGGTGCATATTATGAAGGTCTAAAAATCATGTTGCTTTTAGATCTGAGGCAGTGTATAATGCGCACACTCTGAGAGCTGCCCTTTTCTTCACCCAAGCACCCGCGGGACCTCTTCTCTCAGGGTATCAATGATTTTATTATCCTTATACAATAGCGTTTCCCTTGGGCCCCACCAGATAAAAGCTGAAAAGCTAAAGATAGGTCGCTGAACACATCATCCTATTGTTTCCAATTGATAGATTTGCATTCAGGTAGGTTTTGCAGCAGGTACAGTACGTCATTGTCACAAAATTTTGCGCGGAAGGTAGAGAAGGAACCTGATTGGATCCTGCCAAAGTCCTGGGTGCTGCTTGCGCCATTGTGCCACCTTTCTTTTTGTCGCCTGAAGGGAACTTTGGCACAGATGTTGTTGCCTCTGATTCACCAGATACCGAGCCTATCTCAGAGTCGCGAACAAAACGTGTGTGAATGGTGAACAATAACGGAGAGGGGAATTCACCATCGCGGCAGATTCGTTGAACGCAAGAGGCCTAGGCATTGTAATTTCTTAATTAAAACAGACGTTTCGGTTTGTTGTTGCCAAGAACTGGGATCCTGCAACGAAAAGGGGAGGGTGGTGCTGCATAGAACCTACTATTGTGGTTTGTTGTGACGAACAAATCGAGAGATCCGATTACGGTATACAACCTATTAGCCATGAAAAGGAGACGACAACAATGAACCCTGATTACTAGAAACTGAATTTTTGGGCCATCCCAAGAATCAAAAACCAGTAAGGGTGAAATTCGCGTGCATGCTCTGCACTAATCCCCCTTAGCCCAGTGCAGGGCATGCACACGACTTTCACCCTTATAGTTTTGAAGTTAGCAGATCGGGTTATCCTGAAGAGATCCTCCTTGGTATCAAGGGAGTTCGCACCATTTCTGTCACAATAGCCTTTTTGAGACCTTTTTTTTTCCAAAAAAAGCCACTCCTTGCTCGTGTGTGCATTTGCTCCTCTCCCCCCCTTATATTCTCAAGTCCTTAGCGTGTCCATTGTTAGCAGCTTGCATTGTTCATAATCAAATGGAAACCCTCTCCACCGGTCCTATCTTCTTTTCTGACCTACTCCCTTTTGAAAAGGCAGATAAATGCAGTAATATAGTTTGTCTCCTTGAAAAGGGGTTTCTATCGGATTTATGCAGATAATCGTTACAAAAGAACAACGACGCCGTTGCATAAATAGGAGACAAAAGGTCTTATCGTAAGCCATTACGCATGTGCCGACTTTAGTATAAAAAACATACCAATCTTGCCAGAAAACTTCTAGCTCCGGTTGAGTTACATTCTATTGACAAGGAGGATATAAGGTTGACCAGTGACGTTATCGAACTCGGTCCTAGATTAGGCCTATTGTCACATTGCTATACAGAAAAGGCGCTTGCCACTTGGCCCGGACATTAAAGAGTAGCAAATCACGGCAGCCTTTTTGTGCCCTTCGGACATGGGGAGGTTTTAACCCCCCCTACCATTCTGATCGAAGAAAAGGTTTCGGTTGCGCCCCACCCACATTTTGTGTTTCCACCCGACAAATCACATTGGGCGGCTTTTTTTGTGGAATCGGAAGGTCACTACAAGTTACTCTTTCCCCCCCCCCCCCCCTTGATTTAGAGAGTTTTTCAAAACGTGCATGGTATGTATATAACCTTGGGTGTTTGATGGTGGAATAATTCCATATGCATTCAACAATAGTTTGATATTATGTAATATTGTATTGTACCATTAGTCAGTTAATATACTATTGTTATTGCGCTATTGTTCCACTGTAGGCTTTTGATTTGGCCGCCAATTCGTGCGCAATAATACAGCGCAGCACAAAACTGTGTCATCAGCAATGTACATTGATCACATCGAAATTTGAGCATAATTATAATTAATAGTTGCATATATCAAGGTGTAACTTACATAAGAGTGTCTTTTGAGCATGCGCATTAAATCTGCATGATTTAAGCAATTTTTGCATAGTGATTGACCGTCAGCCCTGATCCTTCCAGCTACATTATACAAGGACTCTGCTAGGAAGCTGGGGGAGAGCAGCAATGAAAGTCTGTGGGAGTGCCTTTTTGTCTCCTCCCAAGTCCTTCCATTATATGCAAATCTGCCGCCGCATCGCAAAAGAACGTGCTCTAAATCAGAAACTTTTAGCGCTCAAAAGAAATCATCAGTATAGTTCGAGTCTGATGTAGCAGAAATTCTATTCATCTGCAGAAGAAAGAACGGCCCCATTAGGGGGCTGGGATCTGCCCTTCCCTTGTATTAAATATGCACATTCACAAAAGGTTTTTACTTGGGGGTTGTAAGCTTTTCCCTTACCCAATGTGCGGGGGATGGATTTTGGGGAGAAAGAGGAGCCCTCGGTGATGACAGGGCAAGGCTATAGAATGCAGCATATGGAAATATATATAGATCCCGGAAATGTTTGCTATCGGCTGATTGTCAGACGTACAGGGAAAGATAATTAGAACGTTCATCATATATTTTCATGCTACCTTTGTACCTTTTATGATGGACCAGAGTTCGTGATATGAATACTTAATAGTGGTTCAAGAATCGCATATTGTTCGAGTATTTGTGGCCTGGAGGCCTAAGTATTGAAATGGGCCGATCAGCTTTTTGTGCTCGAACGGGAAATGAATCAAATCAGGATGGTAATTCCCATTAGCAGTGGAGTAACCACTTCTAGGAATTGGTATTCATAATTCCTCGTTACAACCACGACAATATTATCAGGACACATACACAATGTCCTGTCCAAACAAAAAGTATTCTGGTGCACTGTAAATCATATGATTTACAGTGCACCAGAATACATGGGGACTTTCGATGTACCCGGTACATCGAAAGTCCCCATGTCATCATAAATGTCCTTTGGCTTCTGCCCTCCCAGATCGTTATAAGTGGGGGGTAGGGGGAGGAGGAACACCGTCATTAAACTATTCATAATAAAGTCGTCATCCTCCCCTGGTTCCCCCCACCTCCTTTTTTCCTTCCCCCTAGCCTGGTCCTAAGACAAAACTGGGGGTTGCTATTCAGAGTTGGTGGTACGGTACGGGGTTGGCTATTGTGTGCGTTTCCCTCCCTCAGCAGGAAAAGGTCCATCTGAGTCGGTTACGCTCGCGCTCTCCTCTAAAGAATATGTCTGAACATAATTGGGGGGGATCGTTTCCAATTCAAAAATATTCAAACAGCACCTCACAACAAACACCTTTTGACCTATAAGTCTGAATATGTGCACCTGTGATTTTTATTTTTCATTTTCTGCTTTCGATACGACGTAAACATGCTCCGAAAGGAAGCGCGTTTCGTCTACAGAAAGGAAACTTTCTACCCCCAAAACGATAATTTCCTTGCTCCTTACGAATAGGCACAAAGGACAGGCATTGACGATGATGCCACAGCTTTCCGGTACCATTCGCAAATCTCCCTTTCAGCTCTCTCGACATATATACACAAGAGGGGGGGGGCTCCTTCTGATTTCTCCCCGAATGCTAAAATACATTTGTTGGAAGCAGCAAGCAAGTTGTGGATCTGCCAACCAAAAATGAACCGACGTGTATACAGTGGAGTAGGCCCCCCATAAACCTTGCGCCTGAATTACGTCGTCTAGACTATAGCTTGTTTTCCAGAAGAGCATAGAATACGGCAGCAGAATACCACCTTTTCTCCCCGAATCTAGAAATCCTGCTTCAATGCTTCTCCTTTGCCTATTATCAAGGCCCTTCCTCCAACAACAAAGAACGTTTAATGAATGTGCACGGACTGGACTTGCTTGTTTACAATACTCAGGCGGGCCTACTATTTTACTTCACAATGGTTAAAGATTATAGAGGCACATTTTCAAAGGCATAAAGGATGCTGCTGGGGTATATATGGCGTGTGTCAAACAAGGCAGTGGAACATATATTTACAGTGTAAATAATGTACCGACTTGGAGGTGGTACTTGTGATCAACAAATACCGTCTGCAAGGTAAGGTATTTGACGTCCAAGTCAGTACATTAATCGGTACATTGTGATGTACTATTTTCAAGTCAGTACATCTGAACAATGTTGTCACGTGATGAAAGCTCTGTACTGCCCGCCATGCCTGTTGTCCCCACGTTGGGCGCCAATTTGTTACCTTATAGGTGGTGGTAAGCACAGTGGGCGATGTTTTTGTTGATCACAAAATATTGTACCACCTCCAAGTCGGTACATGAATATTATAGTATACATGACCGCTTATATATTTTTAAAATGTTAGCAAGTAAAAATTGATATTTGAAATCGCAGCAGTAAAAGGGTCAGTCACCCAGTACTAATACAGGTTGTATAGGTCAGAGCCATGCCGGTTCAATTACCCAATAGTGAAGACTTAAAGTAATGGCAACATGCTTGCACAGGACGCGTCTGACACTGCCTTTTATCCTAACAGTCCGCTAGCCAAGCGGTCCTGTGTAGCTTTATTTGCAGGGGGATCGACTCATTCAATCCATTCCCAGAGTTCCTACTGTATATACCCGATGAAAGTGCCAATTTGAACGGTCCCACTCCAGTCGAGTGCCACATGTCATTATTTAACACAGGACCATTCCTATAGCAGCAGTTGAAACTCAGACTTAATATTATCATGCAAATGACAAAAAATAACATCAAAGCTGCTCTCGTGTAATCTACAGCAAGCCGTTAAAGTTTAAACATAACTCGCTAAATACGCCCATAAAAACTTTAAGAGACGTTTTCTGCGGCTCTCGCCAATGGTGTACAAGACTTCAAACTCCTTAAGTAGATGCTTCCAGTTAGACTACCCTCATGATCCATATTGCGCCATCACTATTGTTTATTCTTTGCTGAAAAAATATTTGAGTAAGATTCAACATTACTCACCATATCATGAAGGCTCAGAATGATTATTGAATAATCATTCATGATATGGTGTATGACCATCACACGCAGGTGCCTGATAGAAAAAGCCAGTATAATGCACCATCAATGACGTACCCTCCCTAAAGGAAGCCAGAAATTATCACACGCCCCATAAGGAAGTAGGTGTGAGACTTTGAGTGACGTTGCAACAAAAGTGACAACTTTCCATGCAGAACAACCCCCCCACGCGAAGGGTGGTTCTAAATGCCAGAAATATAAGTTGGGTAAACATGGAACGTGGCAAGTGATGAATGAGGGTGGACCTTCCATATGTACGTAGTGGTAATTACACGACAGCCTTTATATTACCCATAGAAAGGAGGGATAGTATGATGGAAGCGCTTGATATATGAAAACGCCACCCCATCCCTCCAAAAAAATGTTGGAGAAGCATTCAGACATGACCTCCTTCATTTTGGGTGCAAAGTAGTGTGCATATTTCATTATGGAATGAGAGCTGACCGAGTTGAAAAGCAAACTCTGAAGCTCGTTAGCCATGGCAAATGGGGAAGGTGCTGAGCTCGGTGCCAATTGCGCCACCCCACGTTTTTTTTTAAAAAAAACGCTCTATCAAATGTCAGACTGGTAGCCAGCTACTCATTGTTCATAATTTTTTTTGAACGCTTACTTAATCCTAATTTTTTTGGATTTTAAAAAAGGTCATGAAGCCGATTACCAAAGTTCATTCATGGACTTGGCGCTTTCCCCAATGGTGCCAATTCATCTGCACTTGTTCAACCAAGATTCCTATTCCCAGCCCAACAATGGGCATATAATAATAGGAGGCGGTGGGTATGCTGCGGTCTGGATATCCGCAAATTCCCTGGATGTAGACAGTGCTCCTCCGTCTTTTGGTCGGTCCATGAGTACTAAGCATCCCTTTAACCCGCCCATCCCTACTGTGCATCCATACAACTTCAAAGCTCCATCCCGTCTCCAAAATCCCGTCACGTCCTTCCGTCGTCGTGCCAGCCCAACCCCTACCCATCGGAGTTCAGAACACACGACGACTTCTCCGACGACGCTCTATTTGCGGGCAATAAATGAGCATCCCCTTGCGTGTAGGCATGGAACTGGTAGGCACGTGCGCCTCAATTATTCACAAATACAGGATGCGCCATCAAAGGCAGATTACACGCTCTACTCAATCTGCAAAGGAAAGTCAAACTGACTCCTTCTGACGAGGCCGTTTCACGACTCCAAGAGCCACACCTAGACCATCTAGGCGCCATTGTGAAGATAGCGCCACAAACCCTAGAGGGCAGTGGCGTTAGGGCGGGAGTGGCGTTAGGGCGGCAGTGGGCGTCAGGGCGTTAGGACGTCAGGGCGTTGGGACGTCAGGGCATTAGGACGTCAGGGCGTTAGGACGTCAGGGCGTTAGGACGTCAGGGCGTTAGGGCGTTAGGGCGTTCGCGTTAGGGCGTTCGCGGCGTTAGGGCCCACGTCTAGGGTTTGCGGCGCTATCTTCACAATACCGCCGGACTCGACCGATTGAAAAGCCAAAAGTGACGAAATTTTATCCGGGAGCCTCTCGCAGGTCTTACCATCAGAGAAAGCCGAAGGAGGGTTCTCTGAACCTCTACCCCCCACCCCCCCGGTCCTATTCAGGCTGCTCTTTTCTACAGCATTAAAAGAGGGGCCCCCCACCGAATTGTCTCCCAACTTTGTGGCATTACTTTTCTGTCAGAAAATCATAAAGAATTGTGTCTCCATTTGAGAATCATAAAAGCGGGAGCAAACATGGCAGAAAGGGGAGGCTGGGGAGGAAGGGGGGAAGGAGGGGGTGGGGGGGATGGAAAAAACGCGGTCCTATTGTCCTGAGAACTATACCATGATGAAGCGTGGCGACGGGGCCTTTTCTTCCCGGGCTGGCAGCGTGATTCCCCGTTCTTTTCTGCAGCCTCTGTGCCTCTATCAACCGTGAGAGGAGCCATTGAAGGTTAGCCGAGAAGTAATCGTGGAAACTTCTAGGGAGGCCTAAAGCCCCAATGGGCACGGGTCAAGCTCCATCTGTACTCAAAATCCGATCGCTTCGTAGTGATACATTCCAAAAAAAATATAGTGAACATCGTCAGAAATTTGATTCAAGCTTGGAAAATGCCAAGAGCACCATTGAAGGCAAGCTCTTTTGTTCGCGAATATTTTTGCATGAATCTCTTGAATGAGGCGAGTTTCCAGAGGAAAGATCGTCCTGCATTGTCTGGCAGCCTGTGTGTTAGCCTGCAGCCTCGCACGCTTATCCCACAAAAGCAGGGAATAAGGAAGGAAGCAAGGGGCAGGAAAATGCAAGGGGCGGAGGGGGGTTTCTAATGGTAAAAACTAGGATAGATGGCCACCAAAATGCCAAACCATCCCTTTTCAATTACTGTGTGACCTCAACAGGATGTGCCATGACATACCAATTTCACACCAAGCACGTGCCATACCATGTTATGGAATCAGTTGTTAATTAACCAAAATGTTGTTAAACTAGCGCACCCGTAGCAGTGGCATAATTTAGTGCCGTGATGAGAAGGTGGCACCACTCACTCGGGGCCCTCCCATCTTTCCGCCGCGATCAGTAGGTGGCAGCACTCACCAGGGACCCTTCTCCTTCCGGAGCGTTCCAGAGGCAAAAAACAAGGCTATTATTATAGGGGAAATGAACCAGGAATCTGAAAACTGTTTGTCGCTATCTCTTGCGGTTTAGGCCCTGATACCTGTCCACAGACAGACGGATGGACAGAGCCGTTCTATCAGCACTCTCAGTAGTCCGACAGTGGGTTAGAACGTAGGCTAATTATTTCAAATTTGCTGGCCAAACAAGTCCAGAAATATGCTTAGAATCGTCCGTGGGATCAGACACAATGCGCAGGAAACGCTCGGTTTAAAACCCACCCATATGACCCCCGGGTAGTTTATAGATTTATGGGGCGGAGGCAGCTGGCAAACGGAATGAATCCCCCGGGCAGCCGCCTCTTCCCGTGTGACAAGCGAAGCAAAAGGTACATGCTACGTCTGTCGCGTGTCAAATTAGAGCCAGACTCAATCGAGGAACTATTGTTTCTCTCGTCGGACCATCCGCAGAAAGCGTGGCCATTAAGCACAAAAAACTCAGGTTCATGTCAGAGTCATTTCCACTCTGCATTGATATGCATCGTGTGTTATATGCAACATTAGCAGACGCCCACTGATTGTATAGACTTTTGTAAAATGTCAGCAGATGTACGGCGGAACTTTACCTGACATAACCCTACTCAAAGAGAAGATAAATGAGGACCAAACGGAAAACCATTTGTCAGAACGTCGTACCTTTGCAGCTGCGGCTTGTTAACACACCTAGTTTCCTTGTAGAATCATTTCCAATGTTGTCTGTGATTTCCACAACAACCATTGGACCAACAACGCCGCTAAACAAATCACAAACGCAACAAACTGTGGAATGCTAATGGCTTTGTCCGTGACACTGATGAATGCTATCTCTGTGTCCAGTTCTGTGATCATGGCAATTCTCTTGCCCAATAAATCATAGATTAAGTGCTCCAGATACTCTCCCGGTCGGCTTATCAAATTTATGAAACAGAACGAGTAAATTATTTGCTTTGTTCCGCTGGTTCCACCACGGTTAATTTGGCACATTCTGAAGTCCAGTATCCACTCTCCAATCCATTTAGTACATTGAAGGGGACCACAAAAATGGCAGTTTGACCATAACTCCCCTGATTTTTTCATTACGCTACGTTTAAAAATTTAAATTACGCCACGGTCGTCACCGGTCGTCACAATACCCCCCCACCCTTCCCTATCAAAAAAAACCAAAAAACACACAAAAACACACACAAAAAAAGAACCTTTTTCTTCCAAGCTGGTGCACGAGCAATGTCGAGCATCAGACTACTAGGGTCTCTCTCCGTTGGAACGTGCGGAGCTGGTGGTGGTGTCAAGTGCTACATATTCCACCGGCGCCTCGCCATGTGTAACGCGCTGAAAGGAACTGGCTCTGAAGTGCATTATTGCCTTTCACGCCACGGTGGGTCCTTTAGACGGAACCGGCCAGCGTTATTCTGCCGTATTGAAAATCATTAACAGAAGCTCTCGCAACGCCTCTGGCTTACTGCAGCTACTCCCCACGAAATGAGCCGTGAACCATAAAGATAGCAAGGGCGTCGTACAATGTAGTGTATCCCTCCAACCCCCCTCTTCCAAAATGGTTTTTCCACCTCCTATATAATGCACCAACAGCTTCTACCCACCCTCTGAAGAAAAAGAAAGAATAAATAAATTCAGGCAAAGGCAGTAAGGCAAGCACCCAGGAAGCATCTCCCGAAAGCAAACAGACGAACAAAAGTCGACGTGAGTAATGATATTTCCCCGGCAGAGCGGGATGACAGCTTCGAATAAGGATGTCACGCTGCACAAAGGCTACCATTGACAGGTCGCATAATACCAAGCCATTGACGGCCCTAGGCGGGTTCATACGATGGAGGCTAACAATACCTCCCCCTTCGGGTCCGTAGAACTACAGCTTTATGGCTTCTATGCATTGTTGCTTACAATTGATAATACTATCATTAGACTGATATTATAACTTTAGATGGCCACTGAGTCACCAAGTGTCACGTTTTGTTTGGAGAGTGCCAACTGGATTTATTGCACTTTAAAAAAAAATCGAAGTTGAGCTCTTATCTGAGCGACTATTGAATAGGGCTAAAAAGGTCTCTTGCAGGTTGTGGTGGCGGATCTTCCTGGAGCCGCCTGCACGATTAATTTTTATCCATTGGATCCCTCGTCATCCACGCCATACCCCCCTTTTTTCTAGGGGGTCCATACGCCATCGAGGGCTGTTCAAAGAGTAATGAGAAAACCGATGTGCAAAAATACCAGCCGTCGTATCCCACTGCATCGGTACGTTGGACTGTGTTATATACCCGTTCATAGTATGGTATTTCGTATGTGACCTGGCAGGGTGATAATTGAGTGGGAGATTTCAATGCCCGAGGGACGCAACAATGCAGGGTGACAATGAAATTGGACAGGGAGGGGCAGTACTACAAATGCCTTCTTGGTATATACGCGCTAGGTACTGCACCGATCGGAGCAAAAAAGACACTATTAAATTTGGCTGAACTTAGGAGCACCGACAATCGGTGCTCCTAAGTTCAGCCAATCAGTTTTCTGCCAATACGACTATATAAAAAGATGCTCTGTCAACTTTCGTACAGGTTATAACCTGTACGAAAGTTGACAGACCCATTATATTTTCTGAACAGGAGGCCACACTGTTGGGTCGACTGAATGTAAAGAGCACTTTCTGTCCTCTGACAATGAATACATTTTTGAAGGCTCGTAACCGAATAGCCTCTTCATACGAATAGCATTAGGAGTCCATTTTCCTCTCCCCAGCCGAACTGACTTGGTATTTCAAGTAAAAGGGAAAGTCACCGACAATCCTCGGGTTTGAATTGGGGTTCCTGGCAAAAGGCCTTCCCTACAAAAGGAAGGGGAACAAACAAACAAAGAGCCTTCCATTATATTGCAGGTTGCATTGTTCCCTTGCCCGAAGGCATTTATAAGGGCAAAAATAATAACAGGCGAGGACTGTAGGAGTCTTTTCTTCGTTGTATCATTAGCGTCGAAACAGCCGACAGGAACTTGTAATTCTAGTGAACGCCGACCAGCTCGACACAATGAGATGAATTCCTTCCGAGATACAGAATCACGATTTGCAATAAGCACAATGAAGTATAAATGCCCCGCGTGAAGTATGAGGACACCAGGTTTTATTAATAGATCTAGCGTCAATTATAAAGTGATACTGTACGACAGATAATGAACCTGGTTTTTGCCCGTTTGCTCAAATTAGTACCGGAAATATTTTACTGTATCAGGATTTGCATATGCTCACGCTCGAGCTGACATCGTTCAACCCCAGGGCAATGTCACGAACGTGGAAAAAAATTCGACATACTTCCCAACTGCTACCCAGCTTACAGATAGAATAAAAAACAAACAAGTCATCATCACAATATTTAATATTCAAGACCTATGGTGACCCTTGCCCGATACATCATATTCCAACTATAGGGACAGTTCCAAGTCCGGAGGCTGGCTGCACCAAATTATGATGCAAGGCTGGGCACAAACATAGGCTTGTAGCGAACAGACAGATGCTTTGACTTGAACTGTCTGCTAGGGGGCCCGTAGTTTGCATAGCCTTTGGAAAAGTTTGTTTATCCCACTGCACGTTGGTGAATAGCTCCAACAAGGTTTGAAGACGCGGAAACCCTCCCTGTAGCCAGTGACGGGGAACAATTTTCTGACATTTTCATATTCCAGTGAAAATTAACGCTATTCACCACCACTTTCAAAGACACTATTGTGACCACAATTTAGCAGTATTCACTCCGCTTCCAAAGCCCGACTGAAAGCCTGAAACATCCGAAACACTTAAAAAAGTCGCAGCCTTCGTGAAAAGGAGACGAAAAACGAGGGAGAGGAGGGGAGAAGAAGAAGAAGAAGAAGAAGAAGAAGAAGAAGAAGGAACGAACGAAGAAGAGTGAAAAAAAAATCTTCGAAGCTGCTCCCTCCCCCACCCCCCTCCTTCAAAAGAACGACATAGAAAAGGGCTACAGCCACCCCGAAAACAACTTTCAATGCCCTCGATCAATTTGACTTTGCAGAATCGCCAGAAATTCCCTCAAGATGCTGCCGGCTCTAGTCCTACTTTCCGGTGTGCGGAAGCCGTCTGGACACATCCACTCGACTTTAACAAATAACCACTGATCATCTTCACAAAGGACGTCAGGCCCTTTCGGAATAGACTGGAATGTGCTACTCCTGTGAGCGGATGGGGGATCTGTATCAATGCCCTAATCCCCCTTGCATGACTACATACATAAATATCAAATGTACAACATGTCCGAGAGATTTATGTCCGGTTCCATTGAAAGGTTCCTACTATACTGCCCCCCCCCCNCCCCCCCCCCCACTTTTTTTTTCGTAGATTTCGAGATGAAAAGATGGTGACTAGCGGAACTTGTCAAATTAATGCTTCTAGACACTTTTTGTCCATGTGCACGTAAACTCTATAGAAATCGAAGATGAAGTCCGCGTGCTGGACTGATTGTGCCTTGTTGACCAGTTTTGGAAATGTGGATTTTTAAAAATATTGCTTGGAATACGAACGTATTGTACAACGTAATGTCGGTTGGATTCTGAGTAATGACAGCATTTTTGGATAATGCAATGCCAGCAAGGACTCGCTGTAAACACTCTTCCGGTGCTCCATAACGATCTTGTGGTCAAGACTGGTTCAACAATATGCCAGGCGCCAAACTTTATTTTATTATCAAATGGTGGCGCGCAGAACCGACAGAACTTTGCGCAGTGACAGCCAGCAACCAATATCAAGAGCTAATTAGCTCTTGCCAATATGAATCACTGAATTGCTCTACATAACCAATGTCTTTCACTCCTATTTGTAGCTCAAATATGATTTATTTATTTATGATTTATTTAACTACCGGTATCTATCTATGTACGATTTATTTACTTATCTATCTATTTACCATTTATTTATATAATTATGTACAATCTATTTATATATGCACAATCTATTTATATACTGTATGTATACAATCTATTTACGGTTTATTTATTTATTTACGATTTATTCATTTATTTATTTACAACTAGCAGGTTACCCGGCGCGCCGGGTAACTTGCTAGTCGTAAATAAATAAATAAATAAATAAATCGTATATAAATAAATAAATCGTATATAAATAAATAAATGGTATATAAATAAATAAATCGTACATAAATAAATAAATGGTATATAAATAAATAAATCGTAAATAAATAAACCTTTACCAGCACCCCAACATACCCGCTGGTATGTCGGGGTCGTGCTGGTAAAGGTAGGGGTACTCTACATATACAGTATTTGAGGAAATGTGTTTGTAAAAATTTCTCTTCCATATACACTCGAAACTCGATATGTCTTAAAATAGGCCTTATAAGTTACAATAAGGCAAAGTTTGTCACTATCTGTGACCGATTACCTGCTTGTCTTATAGCGTATAGTCCACAAAGATATTCTGATTGGATGTGTAAAAAGAGGAATGCGGATGGAGTTGGCCCAGGAAAAGACTGCACAGCCATGTGTTTTTTCCCCTGCATTTTTTGACCCCTTGACCCCCCAACCCCACTTCACACCCCCACCTCGTTCCATATGTTTGCTCTGAAGAACTTTAGAAATGTACGTACAGATTCATGGTGGGAAATTTTGTTTTCAACACACAGTAATATTTGTAAATTCGCCCTCCCTTGGGAACTTCCCCCCCCCCCTCTTCCCCCCCTAAGAGGGCCTCGAGCCCTATCACGGGGTAAACAAAAATACATACTTGTAAATACTGTATTATTTTATTGGATTTATTTTTGTCTAGAGTCTACTTTCAAATCCCACAAAATCCCGGAATGACCACTTATACCATACGAAGTCACGTGAGGTGACCTCGAGGGTGACCTGCTAGTTGTTAATAAGTTAATATTGTTGAGGCCCGAGTAGTGAGAAGATTCGGAAATATGTGTGCTGTGGGAGTTGTTCATTTTCAGAATCTGAAACATGCGGCATTAAATTCCTTAAAAAATGTAACCCCCGATATGCTAGTTTAAGGCGATGTATGGGCCTTCCCCTGGATTTCTATAAGGGACAAACAAACGAACTCACAAACACTCATTTATAGATATAATATTTATTTATCTGTCTATCTATTTGCGATTTATTCATTTATTTTGTACACTTCGTGCTCAGGTGTGGTGGAGTCACAAGTTCATACGGAATATATGGTCAAATAAGATGCAAGTGCGGTCCTTCAGTGTGCTTAATATAATATCGCATGGAAATTTTGGGAACCAGCAAATCCCAGCCAAAAATTCATTTCCATATTTTGCGCTTCTTCACTTTTTTTAAAAGCCAGAACTCCCGAAGTTTTACAGCCACATTGGCATAAGTAACACACACTATATCGTCCAGAAGCGGTACAATAAAACTGCAAACTTTGAAATAAAGATGTCGATAACGCAATATCTTAGGGCAACTCTATAATATTCAATGAAAAAAAAACTCCTTCTAGTCTGAGAGTGGAGACATTCCTTATCCTCCCGTCGCATTGCATTATGTATTCCGTCCCCTAAACTTCTGTATATATTTCACTACATTCTCCTCACGTCTCTATCTCCGACTTGGTGCAAGGCGCATCTTGAGTATACTCCGCCACGAGAGTTATGGCTCTCAATAAATCTGAGGGTGTCTCCAAATTCGCGAAAACTCTGAGACGAGCGGCGGCAAAAGAAGGTAGACGAAAAAAAAGCAGCTTTTCCATTACCCGTTTCCCCCCAAGTAGTTATGAAAATGAGCATATGCTCCCCCATGGAGAGCTTTCTGCCAGAGTGCTCTTCTTGGATTAGTGTGATGTATCACCTCTCCACCAATCCTATGGCATTAGACTGCACTTAGAATTAAGGATATTTTTTTTCTACTTCACCCTCCCATATTTTTTTATGTATACGGTTCCTGACTCTAGGCGAGAATGGATCATTTCCTAGTGTCACGTGAATGGTAATGCTCTTCTCGCCCCCTAGCGGATGATACGTTCTTATCAATCACATTTCCTGGTGGGAAATTCCCAAATCTGTGAGCTATATACTGTTGATGGTCACTCAGAAGGTTCGTACTTGGCAAATGAAGCAGCAGATGTCTTCCTTGTTCACACCAGGTATAGAATGAGGTCAGGAAAAAAAAATGTCTATTTGGGCAGGTGTGAGGCTTCTATAGTTCTTCTATAACTAGGCGGGAGTCAGCAAACGTTTGTCTGGCGAGCACCTGGTTTGCACTGTGTCGTGAAGAAATGTGTGAACAATGCTGGCACAATTGGAGAGATGAATGAATGGGGATTTAGGTATGTGCATGCCTCCCAGCTGCTAACTATAGAACTATAGAGCCAGTTGACACTTGTTCGTTTGCAGACTCTCCAGGTATAAAATATGGACAAATGTAGTGTTGCAGGAATGATTAACGGAGGTCCCAAAAAAAACATTTTATGGACCATGATGCCTGCAAAATGTATTTCATTTTCGACTATATTTTTACAGTGTGAATCAGGCCTCCATTTACAAGCTACCAAGTTGCACAGTGGCCAATTTCCACATCAGTTCATTGCTCTCAAGAGTTTGAAAAGGTATACGCCTTTTAAACTGCCGCTCCAATCAAACCAGGTGGCGGCATTTCTCATCTCTCCCGTGCGTTCAAATCTTGCCTATTGTAATTCTCTACAGTTGGTTTACCTTCCTTCCGGTTTCTGTGACCGGTTGAACCGGAGGAAGTGCAGTGGAAGGTCGCCTTTCCTTCTTACTTCACCTGCTGACTGAACTTGAACAAAATGTCACTTTTCATATCCTTGATGTCCATTCATGCTCATTTGGTCCATTAATATGGTAATTTCGTCGGGGACTTTTCGCCCCCGCCGTTTCTCCCCCGGACTTTTAGCCCCCGGAATATTGGCCCCCGTGAGATATTGTGAATTTTGAAATTATATCCACTGATAGTCGCTTATAGTCCATCATTCATTTGATCTTAATGTCTCATGTCGTCGATTCGCTTTTCCCCTTTTCTTTGAGTAAGAATAGCAGTGTAGAAGGTGCCCTCTTTTCTTCTATATCTGTTCGGGCTATAGCACTCTTCAGCAACAGAATAGCCCTCCCTCCCTCTTCGTCTGGGGGCCATTCCAGGTCCCCGGCAAGGCGATAGTATGCACAATAGTTACTAAACCACTTCACGTCGAACGCCCCGTAATGATTTTCATCCTTCACAGCCTCACAATACAGCAGGATTCATTCTTTTATTCATTTCCCGGCATCCCCCCAAAGAATCCCTCCCTGCCATTTCTGCACGACATTTCCTTTTGCTCCCTTTCAACCCCACCAGTCAACAAAACGACATCGTCTGCAATAGTTCGGTAATGGACGCTGGTAACAATAGGCGTTAACAAAGGGCTAGCTGGACCATTTTCATAAGCTATTGTGATCTCCCTGATAAGAGCGAATGCTCATCGCAACTGACAGGAAAAGAGAGCAAAAGGGAAAAGAAAGAAAAGAGAGGGACAGTGTGAAAGAAAGAATGGGAGTAAAAATTGAGATGAGCCTGCCGGGGCTGTCCTCCACCGAATGTCCTTTGTCCCCTTTCAGCTCCACCTCCCCAAAAGAGGTTCCTGTCGGCAGGGAACCCCCCCACCCCCCACCCTCTCCTATACCCAAAAAATAACCCGACTCTCACAGAGTTTTTGGTTCTTTTCCCCCATACAATCCTTTGTGAACTCCAAAAAAAATTGGACTTCTAGTACGCACCTTCAAAGTCCATCAAAAAGGAACCGCGCTACGAATTGGTCACCTGTGGAAAATTACCCACCTGCTAGCCACGGCTCATTAGGTTCCAATTACTTCGCATTATTATACATGGTGACCCTAAAGTCTGGACACATATAGTTGAATCCGGATATAAC
This sequence comes from Catajapyx aquilonaris, assembly GCA_000934665.2. Taxonomy (NCBI): domain Eukaryota; kingdom Metazoa; phylum Arthropoda; class Diplura; order Dicellurata; family Japygidae; genus Catajapyx; species Catajapyx aquilonaris. The sequence continues at coordinate 680 of JYFJ02006425.1, read as the reverse complement.
AGACTTCAAAGGACCGCGTAAATTAGTTTGTTATAAGCGAAAGTCTGTTATAGACCAGGCTGTTATATCCGGATTCAACTTGTACACTGTGGAGTACCATATTCAAGGCGCACCAAGGAGTAGGCTACCTGGGAGTGCCAGGGAGTACCAAAGAGTGCCAAGGACTACCAAAGTGTGCCAAGGAGTACCACTGCAGGTGTACACCGGAGTATCGAAGTTGGTAACCCCTTGAACTGTATATTGTTGGTTGCCAGGAAACCAATTGTCAACCAACAATATAATTATTTTTTTGTAATACCCCGTGATAGGGCAGAGCCCTCTTAGGGGGGAAGGGGAGGTTCCCAAGGGAGGGCACTGTAATTTTTAGTCATTTCTGACTTTGCAGAGGTGACGGGGACAATCACCTATGTGTCCAAACTTTAATTTTTAATAATATCAAGTGGAAATACTACTTGCAACTCATGTTAGTGGGCTGGGGGGCAACTGACCAAGGCCTTATTTTTGCTTTTAAAAAGGCACTTAAAATATTCAAATTTCCAACTCAAAGAATTCATCTGCCCTACCCTATCCCAACTAATTAGCCTCACCGAATCATCTCGCATTTTCGCTTTCACACCCTTTTGTACCCCTAAAAAGTCATACGCACTAATTTCGCTGTCCAGGAATTCAGCAACCCCCCC
>KZ539533.1:0-28280 GCA_000934665.2 Catajapyx aquilonaris | reverse complement strand
CCCCCCCCCCCCCATTTCGCCTGCGGCGCACTTGCTCCCCGCTCTTTACGACTTATGCCCCTGCCCCGCCTCGCAACGCCACCAAGTCTGCGGTATGGTACAGAAAGGTCCGACAGGACCATGATGGCATGACCCCCTAACATACATTTTGTGCCAAAAGAGTAAGAAAGAGGGGCAGTGCTTTTTCGAGAGGAAACTTCGTATTTGTGCATCCTACTGGTAAATGCCTTATGCATTAGTCATTAGGATAGGTTCAGTAACTATGGCCAACTTGGGAATTGGACTGAGGATCTCGCAGAGACTTTCAGGAAACGTGGTGTAGGTCTGTACAAGCAGGCAAACATGTCCTACGTTCTGCATGCGGATAAGTATTCTATTGCCTGCTAGTACGCGATTTTGTACGGAGAACGGAGACTATTATTAATAGCACACGAAGGCCCATTTAAAAATCCGAATCTACTCAACACGAAATAATCTGTCGGAATATCGTGGGAGCAGGTCAGGATGAATTCTCTACAGCAGCTGCCCTCATTGCATACGCGTGTATAGGGTCGGATTCGTAATCTGCTTTTGATCTGCCATAGCATTGTATGCAGTCGTCAGTGCCATTGCATTAGCTAATTGTGATTTTGGGATAGGTGCAGAGAGTGCGCGGGTTCAATCGAGTTAATTCGGGAGTATCCAAAACATGAAATCAAGGCGAAACGTACAGTACCTTTAACATATTCGTTTATTCTCCTGTAATTTAACATCCCGAAGTTCGCGAGTAGGATGTGATCCGGAGGCACATCTCGTGGAATTCCCACGCCTCAGAATGATGGACATAACATTTTTGGAACATTTCTTGCATCATTTCGATCTCAATTCCCCATCACCGACTTTCTAAATTGAGTTTGCGTCCGATTTCTATGCCTGCTGTCCCTTGCCACCTTTGCTGGCGACATCTCCAAACATCGTTACAACTCTGTAATATATTTCTTGGATTTCTTCGAAAGAACAGGTCGGGAAGTCGGAGTTGGGTGTGTACCGCATTGCGTATAATTCATATTATTACACTTCATGGTCTTGCGCAATCGTACGAAGTCGGTGGATGACAGTGGGAGCATGGAAGGAGAAAAAATCTAAGTTAATCTCAGGAGGACGATTTAGAGCACTGTGAGCTTTTGCTAGCACTGTACAGTACAACACCTAATTATACATGATCCTGTCTACTGGACACCTAAAGCCTCGTGTGAATGGCAGATGAGGATAGTGACGACTTAAGAAGCAAGTTTCCCACGATCCTTCCAAGCCAAAAGTAGCCACTTGGGAGAATGCCTAAGATCATTAAAGAGATCAAAATGGGGCAGAAATTGTGCTGGACCGCTATAACTTGCTTGCAGTAGGATGAAGTATCTTTTATACCGGTATATTGACTGTTTCACTTTATAAATCAATGGGCCACAAGAGTACACAGATGCACTCGTTGCTACCCACTAAGGATGTTGACTCAAGGTATACGGCACAAACTAGACACTTATCAGACACCACGAGAGTCTAATGAGATTTTGACTTCAATGTACCGTTTTTATTACGGTGCATTTCGTATGATCAGAAAAATTAGAATTCAAGCTTGGGTTTTGAAATAATAATAATAAAGTAATAATTCGTGCTTCTGGCAGATAGGCTTTTACGATGCGTTGCGATTTTATGGAAATGAGTTTCCACACAGAATGAACAATTCGAACTATAGGCTACATAAACCTGACGTGTGAGGACTGAGAGAACTTTACAGCGGAATGTAATTGCCCGTGTCCATTCCGTCGGTGGAAGAGTCGAGGCCATAACTGTCATACGCCTGAACGCAAGACTAAAGTACTTTCTATATCAACTTCGAACAAGGATATTTTAGATAATGGATGTGAAACGATCGCTGTTACTCTCAATTACCTAATTCCCGGAAGATATGCCGACGTTACACACTCCACAATGTTTGCGCTTCACCTTAGGATTGTACAGTACTCTAGGGTCTATACTGTACATTTTTTTTGGTACTGTATACCGTTCACTTTGACAGTACCGTATGTCAGATGATACACACAAAAAACGTGCCAGACAATCTCGTTAACGCGTTTTGTGTCAAATGACACAATAACTGTGAGCCATTTCATATGATACACATACACTGCAATATTCTAATTCGATTCTGTGCAAAGACACGTCAAAACGTGTAAGGTGACACACGTGGGGAAGGATGGCACATAATATGTCATGGGGAACATTATGTGTGGTTTTCTGCCACAGAATGTGTCTTTCAACTCGTATTTCCTGTTTCAGGTAAAAAGTACACATTTTGTTTGGCCAAAACATTTTTTGTGAAGGTTGAATGCGGCATTCAAGAGTTTTGGCTGGTACTGCAGCAAATTACTGTTCTGCCGAGGGAACAAATTGCTCCGGTTTATGAATGCCATTGATCGATAAGTAACTCAACGTAATTGTAATTTATTCACAAAAGAAATTGATCGAATTGGAAACTTCGGATGGCTGAGATATATAGCTTTTCCACAGTGTATGCTCATACCCATACTTCACGTTATTCAAACGATCGTTAGTAGAAGCATTAGTTGGACACGCAGGGATTAACCAATATTGAGCATGCATTTTTAACCCAGAGATAAACGCGGAGCAAATTAATTATTCATAGTCATTACATGACCTCTGACATGAAATGCATTAGCATAATGCTCTAATGGATTATTATCTGGATATTTCGGGTACTTGCACAGCGGAAGAACTTTTTACGCCACTATAGACCAAAAATGTGTATAACTTGTACATATTTTAAATACCTAAATGGGCTTCCGCGGACTAGAAACACGGAGCAAAATTACATGAATGCAAGACATTTTGGTATGAATATTCAGCAGATATCTTGATACATGTATTGCAATTGTATATTGTATATACCCATTTGTCGACTCCTGCCAGGGTAATATGTTCAAGTCGCAAATTCAAATTATTTACAACCGATGCCTGTGACAGATAATGGAAAATCGTGGCTTGAATATTATGTTGAGATTAAATTAATAGGGTTATTAAAAACCCCGCGGCATAACACCCGGAGATGGCGTCTCGTTACCCTTACGGGATGAGATAGGCCACTTTGACGAATTGCGTAATTAGGTCTGCCTCAGTCTGCCCAACTTTGAACTCATCCTTCCCCTGAGAGAAGAGGGAACTGAAATAAGTTCGTGGCCACACCCACTGACTGCATTTCTTTCAGACGCACGAATTCTTGCAAAAACAAGAGACGTTCCTTCAAGCAAGAGAGATGATGGGAGAAGAACAAAGGGGGAAAGAAAAATAATTGTCCTTTTTGCCAGCCTTGTCTATCTCTCCAGGCACTTTGGCCAAATTCAAGTGGAGGTCCAAGTTTGGAAGGCCCACCCAATTGTACAAGTTGGGCGATGTTGACCCCACGGGGACGTACTGCGAATTGCCAGAGGATTGGCTGCATGAAAAAATGGGTACTCCTGGCATATACCAACTCGTATATGCTTATTTTAGTTTCTGCGGGTTGTGCGTTTTGTGTTTGTGCTTTTAGACCACCCTCACCTACAGAAGTTACCATGTTAGAGAGCCCTGTGTAGTGTACAAGACAAGGGCGTATGATCGACATAAAAATACTGTGTGTGCAGTTCGTATTCGTTATCGGATCGTTGTGAAACATCGTAGCATCGAAATTTATATGTAAATCTTACAACAAAGAGGTGTACCAAGGGGCGGTGTTAATTTCATTGTGATCCGATACGAAATGCGAAACGTTCCATAATTCAATGGTACCTGCATGTAATGGTGATGTAAATTGATCGTCATGAGGTACCTTTTGATGGCTCACATCATGTACAGTATCCCACCAGCCTCAGCTGTACAGTGCGAATTCCACGAAATCATTACACTGGAGTGAGTGCGAAATGGCGCATGTTTTATTATTTAAAAATTATCAGTCTAAATAGTACGATGTACTAGTAGTAGCTTGGTAGTAGTCATTCGGTGGAATTTTCGTCTTATATACTAATAGTTACCTTTAACTTAGCAGTACCAGTGTCATGCAATGGTACTGCTAAGTTAAAAGTAACTAGTAGTACGACGAAAATTCCACCCATTGCCTCCATAAGACATATGGATATTCAAAAGCACTTTATGGCAGCCATTCCATTAGCAGGCCAAAGTGAAATTAAAATTTCTTCACTTGCCATACGAGTTCCCCCGAAATACGGCACAGGTTGACACTTTGTTCGATATAAGAGAAAGCCAGGTGGAAAGTACTTCGTCATTAGTCTCTTGGTGATACCCTCCTTTGCATTAAGATCTAATTAACGTAAAAGGAAGTTCCAGCATTGGAATTGACAAGGGAACAATAACTCTGAATTTTTAGCAAGGAAGGCCTCTCAACAACAACAACAAAGAATACGTTCAAGAATAAATAATGATGATGATGATGATGATGATGATGATGATGATGATGATGATGATGATGATGATGATGATGATGATGATGGCTTATCAGAATTATTATTGGCTGATATGTGCTGGAGGCCATACTTTTAAGCGGGTTCCGTATTATTAGCTCCGGAAGATTGAGGATTAGCAAGGTCATTTCCAGGTCAACCGAAATACGCCGCAGGCCACCTCTACTCAACAAGTTAGTTAAGAGAACACTCGACGAACGTGGGAAAATCAATGCCCAGATTTGATCCCAACATTAAAACCCTTACAGCCTCCGGGAACCTGATCCTGCATTTCGAACCAAAAAAGGTCAATTTTATTCGCGGCCTAGGCCAGGACGGATCATGGTATTTGATTTCCCAAGGCTTAAAACTGAATTTCAAGGGAGTTACGACCGGTTGTAATTCTCCGATACGTCGTCCTCAGGGATGTTGACTAATTAAGTGTTCTATTTCCTCTTTTTATGTTGCTTTCACGCCCGTTTCAGGACAGGAGTCATGTAAGCGCAGTGGATTATTAGCGTCTCTTTGCTGTTTAGTCGTGTTCTTTCACCAGTTTTCACTGCCGCAGGCCACTGTCTGCTCCTCTCACAACAAACACAATGAAAGCTGTCTTCCTGTCTGTATAGTTTACTCTCAGTGATATGATCTCCAGAAGTCGCAGGCAGCTTTATCTCTTCTCTCTGATGCACCACTTTCTGCAATAGCCGCTAAGTACTGATTCGATACATGTTTTTCATTGCAATTTTTTATGGGCATCTCATAAGGCTCTTTACACACGCAGAGAACTCGTACGTGATAAATTTGTATGATTTTTCAATACTCATTTCACGTGGCAGACCACGTAATCACGCCTCATGCGGTTTCATCTAATCGATTACGGTTGTCGAGTGCAGGACAATTCGATAAAGGCCTTTGATAAGGTGCCCATTCGTTTTCCCCTTCCATCACTGATGTGAGCAATTTTTTAAAAACACTATCCCTATACCTTTTCGCACTGCCGCACTTTTTTGCTTTTGTCTTGCTTCAGTGTGTACATAGTAGTTTTACTCGATAGTACTTTGGGTGCATGTATGCTTTCACAACCCACGAACATATTCTACACTACATGCCTAAACTGTCTACACATAGAGTGTATTAGTGCACTTTTGCTAGACGAATAGTAATTGAAACTCCATACGTCTATTCTCCGTAGCGGACCACTTTATTGATGCATGAATCAAAAATAGTCATTTTCAAAAATAACAAAGGCGCATGTAGGATAATTAATTTAGACGGTGTACGTCATACTGTAGTGGATGTCTTTAAAATTTCAAATCGAAACTCGGCACAATGCATCTCTCCAGATAATATCGGAAAACTTTGACATCCTTCAACTTTAGCATTACGTCAGTAAGGTCGAAGTATGGGATTTTTTTCGTCCCTTTTGAAAGTGTTTTTAGTGATTCCTAAGAATCCCATTGTTTTGGATGTGTTGTATGCTTGAAGAGTTGCCGCTGGCTAATTTACAACACACGATGCATAATTCAGCGAGCTGTCTCTGCCCTTTACATTCTGCAGATTCTCACAAATAGACCGAGAAATCTGGGCCATTTGCCTTAATATATGTACGGTAGAGTGCAGATCCTCGTGGCTCAGTTCAAGCTTACGTTGTGATAATGAGTGGTGGTCTGCTACTGAGAGTGAGATTATGGAAGGTATCATCTTGGACGTATATGTGTGGGTGTGTATTATTCAAATGCACGGTTTGTGTTAGGAGGTCTTTAGTGCTCATTTATGTTGCGGACTTATTCATTTTTCATTGTGTATATCTCCAGACAATTTGATATGACATTTTGAGCAAACAAGCATAAATGTTTTTTTGCAGCGCAACATGTGCCAGCTCCATCGAATCGGGATTTGAGAGACTGTGAGTATACCCCCCTTTATATTTTCCAGTCTAATAGTTTACCTCTGTGAGTTTCTTGTGCAAACAAATGAGTTTTTCCACCGATCTAACCAGGAGAGAACGTGTTTTTTTTTTGTTTTTTTGTTTTTTTTTTTTGAAAACGAAGCTTGCAACCTGGGGAATTCTCGACTGAAGTTAACATGCAATTTATTGCGAGGATGTTAAAGTTTACAAGCATCTGGAAGTCATAAACCACGGCACGTAAATCTTGACAGGAATTTTAATAGCTTTGATAACAAGAACTTTAAAATTTGACCTTTATATTGTAGCAGGAGGTGCGAACTATGGCCCTGTGACGGCTAAACTAGCCAGCGAAGNCCCCCCCCCCCCCGTGTTTTTGTCGTTATTTGAGAGCAACATGGACTACCCTTTGGGCTTAGGGGATTTTTAAAATGGCGCATTTGCCACGTTGTCTGTGATAAACTCCGAAGCTGCGCCAAATTAATGTTTTAATAATTAATAAAGTATGCAAAATTGTGTCATTGATTGTGCACTAATATGAACTAATGTAATTGCACATTTAGTTGTCTGCCAAAGCCTCATTAAGATTTAATCTGCATAGATTAAAAGTGATGGCTTTATGCGAACGGGGATTTCGCTGTTAGATTGTGTGGCATAAATTTGCGCGACGTGCGAAAGCGGCCGCAACAGTACAGAAAATCTTGTGCAGTAACAGTATAAATGTGCAGAATAATATTGATCTTTGTCAATCACCGATCGCATTTTCATTGCACATTATGCTCTCATTAGCGGGAGACAGCGTCATCTGACGGTGCCGGAGCGTATGTGTTTTAGTGCCTGTGAGCGGTTATGTTCCAATTTCATGTATGGCAAGTTTATTACATTGTGTAACATGTGGGGGTTTGGGACACATCAACTGTTAACATTATTTTATAAGCTATTAAAATTGTTATTTTAGATCACTTCATTAGTGTTTAATGACTGTATTAATACTACCTGTTCCTAATATTTCTCTACGTAATGGTACACCTTAATTTATTATCATCCCTGTGATCAGCGTATTCCATATTTTCGGGCCTGAGCGATGTTATATGTGCTTGATCCTTAATTTATACCCCGATGCCGTGTCCTAAATCAGATATGGTAATCAGCCACCTCTTTTTCCGCTCTCCTTTGCCATGTTCTTCTTCGTGTTTGCTCTGCTCAGCCTTTCCGCTTCCTCTTCTCCGAAGACAGTCACTACCGGTATTTCAACCAGTCGAGTTTTAGAAAGGATATAATGGGAAATCCGGCCTGCTAGCGAGGTCGATGGGGGTAATTTTGTTTGGAAATACCAATAGCTTTGTAGCTCAGCCCAGGGGAGAAACAGAGTTATTTGGAGTTTCTGATCCGAGTGAATTGGATCACTGGTCGCAGGGAGAGAGCAAATATTGTCATGTAATATTAACAATTTGCTTCTACCTCCATTTTGCAGTGGCTCTGCACAATGCGATGCCATTCATCGGGTTTGGATTCTTGGACAATTTCATTATGATCGTGGCGGTGAGTTGAGAATGTGAATATATACCCAGAGGTCTTAGCTTTACGAGGGTTTCAGCGCCTGAGGAATGTGTCGGGCCTTTTTCCCCCATTACTAGTGGTTGCAGCTTTATTGGTTATTATTCTGGTTCATGTTGACATAGCCTACTCAGACTGGCCGTATCAGAAATCAATTATGTTGTGTATTGTTTGAAGGGGGCCAAGGTGGGAAGGACGTGTCGAAAATTGACCGTCCGAAAGCTAGCAGGTTAATATCATGAACGAGAGATGGATTAAAACATCGCTAGGAACCTCACTCGTGTCTCCAGACGAATTCCTAGTAACATATTGTAAGGCAATTTTTCAAGTTGTAATGCTATTATATTAGTGTCCTACATGCGAAGTGCCTGGTCGAACTCATAAAAGTCGTACGGTACAGATTTACAATGTGGGAATACCCTGTACCTTTGATGCGGTGTTCTGCTTCTGACTTACTTATTTTGCTGTACAGTATACGTTGGTCAGCATGATCACACCGTATATCGTCTACTCGTGGAATGCTGCAAGGATTCATTGGCGTACAGTGTATCCGAATGGGAATCGATTTCATTTAGCGGCTTTTATTTACCCCTGCGCTATGTACTTTTTGCCGATCAAGAGAGGTGTATGGGTTGCGTGTTCGTCAGGATGAAGGCATTTTGCTAGACTGGCTGTTGAATAATGGTCTTTCGGATTTCAAAGCGCGTATGACGTAGACTGATGTCGTTCTGGAATCTCACCGACCGCCCCCCCCCCCCCCCCTGCATTCGTAGTGTTATACCAGAGCTATAACAAGGATCGAACATAATGTGAAATTGGGCTAGGACATGACAGCAGTCCGTCATGTGGGGACAGTCTCATGTGATTGATGCACGATTCGTAATTTGGAACCAACTTTGTATACCAATTGTTCCGAGTTGAAATGAACAGTGTTTGAATATTTATGGCTTTTTATTCGTGGTGACAGTATTATTGTGCACTCGCAAAATGCGGTCGTAGGTATTGATGTGGCTAATCCCATTTACTTGTAAGTATATCTGTTATAATAATTTATCGCAAATTCTACAGTAGCTATACGGTTGTAAGTTATCCACAGAATCCACAGAACATCTGGGGCCGCATCCTCTGTACAGGCCACTCGTAGAATTGTCTTATTCATGTACTTTTAGGTACAGTTTATATTTCACGTGCTAAGAATTTTGATCACTGGCTCAGTGCACTCAAAACCTTGCATACACACTGTTTGTAATGATTATATGTTACTTGAAATCTTCAGTGGGTTTTATTATTTGCTTCAGTTGTAGGATCAGACACTATACTGTGTACACGCTACACGACTACAGTATAGTATAAGCGATGCTATACTTGTGGGAGAAGTGCGACCTTAACAATCTGAAACACCAGTGCACGTATTAATTTTATATTCGGAAAGCATTCTGATCATAGTGATTTATTGGGAAGGATACAGCATATAGACATTATATGTAGCAAAATGTGCCTGTAGAAATTGTGTATTCTTGTCGAAATGACATGTCCTGTGTCTGTGCAGATATATTGACTCATGCCATCGTTTATGGATTTCCGCACTAGTATATTTCATTTTTGTCCATGATAAGGATTTGTTATCTTATCACATGATGCATTTTGTAAAGCTCATATCTGCTTACAAGTCAACTTGACTGCACTTATCCTTTCACCTTATGAAAGCAGTATACGCAGTCGGCATACGAGTTGACCGTTTTATCATCAGTGTTTTGCTAAACAATTTTTTTTTCGTACAATACTGGTTTCAACGAGGCGGATATCTAAACCTTCATGGGCTTGCATGTCCCGGCTGTAGGTGCGCATAATGACGATGTTTCTAACAATGTTTGCATCAGGCCATGCAATACTGTCACCCAACACCTCAAAACCCCTGAATAATTCAACTCATTATTGAAAACAATCAATTACATGGTAATTACATACAATTATACTCAAGGTTGAAAGCGCATGTTTTTGTTACCCTTTTTTTTTTCCTCCGTACGTCATCACTTGGTACCTGCGCGAAACTGATTAATTGCATTCTCTTCGTGGGGCTATTACATGATATTTGGACCACCGCACGAGTTCCTCTATGGCAGTTATGCAGTAACCTTATTAATATTTTACCGGGAATTTGAAGGTTCGCGAACTGCAAAGCCCTGAGGAACGGAAACTCGCACGGCGCTATATGATGCAGGACCCAGCCCGTGGAATACACTACATATAACACTTCAAATAGATTCTCATCCAGCAGGGCTACTAACATCCGTGTGCTGGGTCCCGCTCACGTCCAATATTTTGGCCTGTAACAAATTAATGCTGCTCGACTCTGAATGAAAGGTATGATTCGAAATAGGGCGAGCTATTTTTAAATCCCTCAAGGCTTCTGGTCATGTCGATCTATATGTCGTATAGTGGACTAAAGGGATATTCGCAATCTGTTCTCTTTCAGGATTCGGGCAGAGTTGTTTACAGGGTTCGGCACGACACATAGAGTGAAACCACGGTGGGACAAATTGAATTCGTGAGAAAAATTGAGAGTGGACCAGCATGGGGAGATACATGGCGTGTGAAGTGGCTTTGTCTTTTGTAGCCTTTTAGCGAGAGATGGGGGGTCAGGCTGTTACAAAGGAGGAGGTAATGTGGCTCTGAGATGGCTATACTATAAAGGGATGAAGGGCATTGATACTGAAGGCGTGTATAGGAAAAAGGAAATCACGGGGAAAGGTTGGTTGGTGCGAATTACATTTGGGTTGAAATATTCATGAGGGTTTGAAATGTTGGAGGTAACATTGGAGGGGTTGCCGAAATGTTGAAAACTCTGCACGTCGATAGGGCCGGAGCTTTGTAACGTGGACGGTGACGAATTGAATGCATTTGGTGTAATGCGAGCCCTTTTGGTATAGCGTCATCCCAGTTTAAAAGGGCATGTTGCAATTACGAGTAGATGCTGGTAGTAGTGAACTGTCAGCAGATCCGATTTTAAACATGTTCAGTGTTAGTTGCAGGGTAAATAGGACAAGGTCATATTTGAGCCGGTTGAAGTATTCTATGATTATTTGATGAGTAATGTCCATAATTTCTGCACAAAAGTTACGCCCACTTGTGATAATTTGTACCATTTCGATGTTGTGTCTGTAATGCGATTATTACAATTGTGTTTCGACCGCTGAAACCAGCCTTGTGAACGACCAGAATCCTTTGCGAATTTTAACAGGTTATTTGTGGGTAAAACCGAACCCACCACCCTGTATAATTTCTATGGTAAAATGCATGTTTTAATAACATCGTGCAGCGCCAATAAATAATTAGACACTGACTTATCACCTTGAAGCTGCTTCATCTGCATTGCACCTGCGAGCCATTAGTAACCCCACTCTCAAAGTAAGATATCGCCCCTTGACATGCAATGCATAACAACCCCCTCATTATCTCAAAATGCTAAAATTTCCTTATTTCACATTTGGATGGGTGGAATTAGTTGTTTTTGTAACCAGCCCAGTGCATACAATCATGGCCCCGTATTGTTCCGGGATGCAATGCGCTTTGTACTCAAGTGCGATGGAAACATTTTGATGGAAAAGTATCCATGAATATGGAACAATGTGCGCCTGTGGATAAGCGCGTGGGATTATATGCGCATTCGTTTTTGTCACCGAGGCCTTTGTTGAGATAACAAGTCACGCCTTTTCACCGAAGCAGTTCTGGACGTCATTTGAGCCCGACATTGTCGTTTTATCGGAGTTTCTCGTACACGTCATGCAAATGAGGGGAAATTAATTTTTAATCGGGTTCTCTCTCGGTCGTCTCGTAATTGCCAGAAATTGTGCTCGAAATTAATCATCATGCCAGGTGCACGGTGTCATTTTTGTTAATCACAGATGGCATCTATTGTTGTCGCGAATGGGCTAGTATTGTGTCGCGGCATTAGTGTAGTAGTAGCTGGGTTTATATACGTTTGTAAAAAGGGGACGTCATAGCACAAAAGGATGTTCCCGGAGGCAAATATTGACCTTTCATCAGCAATTACAAATGACGCCAAGGATGCATCTGATGCACTGGCGGGGATCAAACAGCGGGTTGGCTGTAATTTATGAAACACCCAGATTGTTACGCAAGCTGGAGTCTGTAGTCGGGATCAAAATATACGGGGGAGGAAAGCAGCTTACGTTGGCTACTAAAAAATGCACAACGTTCATGAAGTACATGACATGGTACGTGAGTATACTTTTATGGGGTGTCCTGCAAAGCCGGTTTAGGACCACCCGGTTTAGGACGCCGGTTAGGACCCTGTATGTGATTGTAAATAGGCCATAAAATTTGATTGTCTGCGCAGGTGGGGGAGTGAATATAATTACCATATTAACGATGAACAGTGTAACAGTTCAAGTGGGGAAATGTGGATCGTCTCAGTACAAAAATGAGTTAAGTGAGTTAGGAGGACAATTACCGCGGGACGTTGTTTAACCAAATGGTACATGACACTCCACTTAGAAACGGTTAGTCTACTAGGTGCGTTGAATTAGTAAGTAGGCCCATACTTTGCCACAATCATGGCCCTTTTATAGAGGGAAATGCTATGATGTCGATGATATAAATGTGTTGATAATGAGTGATTGCAGGATATTAGTTGCAATGTACTGTACATTGTGTTCACAACAGGATATGTTGGAAATGATACACAAAAACACTATGAGAGTTTGAAATGAGAACCGTTGTGAATGGAGCGAGTTTTAGTCTACCGTTATATTTGTTGCTGTCAGTAATGTCAAGCTGTCTAGGGTTATGATTGCGTTCGGGGAGCTATGCTAAAAACCCGTTTTCTGAGGCGATATATTTTTTGACAATGCAGGGTAAATAGTTTGTTCTCATTTGTTCCATTCCATTTCAAAGCCGAGGCAAATTCTGGACATTGATGCATTACGAAAGCAGTTGCAGCAGCTATTATTTGACAGCCGCTTCCTGTGTTTTCTGTTTTGAGCGTCGCATGTTTGCTCGCGACGCTTGCGTTTTCCCGGTTCGACTGTCGACTGGCAGAATCAAATATTTATGGGTACGACCGAAGTCCAAGGGGAACTCCCTGAGTTTGCAATGGCAGTCACTTCACCTATTCCAACCATCATATTCCCGGCGGCTTAGCATCCAAGCTCCCGCAACAAATGGAAAGCTACCTAGAACAAAAGGGGGTGCTGTTATGGAAAGCCCAGTTAGCAAATTGAATGGCTCGTGCGCCAGTGGGCAGGCCTCAAATGACGTTATTCGCACCTGGTTTAGCTCAAAACAATTTCTCCCGTTAACATTTGAAGCGAGAAAAAGTCAGTCTGCTTGACAGTTGACTAGATTGAATTTTCCGGAGAAATGACTTGGCTTACTGCGGTCTTCAAATGGAAGCATTTTCGTGTAGTGGTGCTTAAGTGGAGACGTTTCAGAAAGGAGAGTGAAAAATAACATGCAGTTAGAGTTTGCGACTTTTCCTCTCGGTGGTTGGGAACTGCGAAGTAAACAAGTCGAAGGAAAATATTTTGTCAGTGCACCCCGCCCCGATATTCATGTATGTACATAACTTTGGAAGCGGAAATGTTCCAAGGAAAAATATATTTGAGCTTACTTTAGAAAGCCTGCGGGATGCTTCAGAGAGCTTTTTTACAAAATTATAAGAGTAGCTTCGTCACAGAACTAGCCTGAGGTGTCACGTGTTTGGCATCTATTTCTTAGGAGATTGAGCGCATCTGGTTAATGAACGGACCAGCTGACGTTCAGTTTACACGACTGGAGCGACTTGGATGAATGCATCAAGACTGCCAACTTTCTCCTGTGCACCATAATAGAATAGACCAATTTTACAAGCAGTGGGGTATTGATTGCAGCATAACTTATTGCGGTCGGGAACCGTGTGCTGCCTTGCATTTCGGAAGCAGGCCGAGTTTACATAGCCATGAGTCAAAACATGTTGACGGATTCATAATTTTGACATACTTTTTCGGGAAATGCACTACACTCGTTTTAATGACAATTAGTGCCCCGGGCGCTCTCTTTGAATAAAAATGGTTGNGGTTGGGGGGGGGGGGGCTTGCATAACAGGAAGTGCTCGCAGTTTGAGGGTGGCCTCAATGACGGCCATATTGCCATAAATGTAGGGGGCAAGTGCTCTGAGGCAGCCATCTGGGCGCCAATCTTTTGTGAGGGGCATTTACTTACGTATTAAAAGCCTGCAGGTGCTGCCTGGAGATTGCAGTCTGGATCATTAATATTATTATTAAATTATATGGGGGTTCACCTTGGTGGTTGCAGTGGGATTAACGTCTCGGCGGGAGGTGTCGTTTGTTTGAAAAAGAGCAGGGCTTGAGGATTGACTTCATTCCAGCGTGTGTTCGGAGCGTGCCGTCGCATTTGAGATATGTAACAAGGTAATTGTTTCACTAGCACTGCTGGCTTCATAGGCTAAATGGGATGCCTCATTTCCTTGTATGGAGTGGGCTTTGTGCGTGGAAGCAGGATGATAATTTACTATTGTCTATGCAGGGGGGTCCCACAAGTCATATCTGTGTAGCACCAGCTTCGTCTAAATAGTAACCACGATGGAGAGCTGTGCATATGTTTAAGTTTATTTTACAAGGAATGACTTACAGCCGTATTCGCGCTTAATAATTTATGGGTTTTTGATGCATTGTTTGAATACTGGAAAATCAACATTTGCTGCTTATACCGCGTGTTTCAGAATTGAGCTCGCATTCGTGTAGGTGGAACTTTCGCTGACGCTGTTCTGGCCTTTGCGAACTCACCAAGTTTGAAGTGAAGTCATGCCATTAAATGGGCTTTCCATTGGTGTATGCAACTCACTGCTGCACTTGAATGTGAGGCGACGGGTTATTACAATGAGGGCCCGCATGGGGTTTTTAAAAACCCATGCAGCATACAAATGTGAGCTCAATTCAGAATACACGCGGCAGTATGCTTCCTTAGTTGCTTTATTGTCTGACATTTATAAGAATGAAACACTGAGAGCTCTTCATAGGCATTTACGAGGCGAAACACAATTATGTCCTTTAGTTAATTAATGTAAGACTGTAATTTGCGATGTGGAACACTGATTACGAGTTATTTGACTGAATTATTCGTAGTTGGATAAGTCACGTTTTTGCATGGGGAACGTGGAATGTAGGTTAATGACATGATACTTATGGAGAGCTACAGTATGCAACTGCGATTCCAATGCCATAGCGAGCCCATGTCTTAAAATATGTACAAGTCGAGAAAAAAATGAGTTTTCTCTCACGGCGAAATGCTACCAATGTCCTGATCTTTGGTCCCTTTGCAGGGTGATTACATAGATGTGACCATTGGAGCTGGACTTGGCATTTCCACTATGGCAGCTGCAGCTTTAGGAAACACGATTTCGGACGTGGCTGGGATCGGGTCGGCCTGGTACGTGGAGAATATCGCAGTCAGGATAGGGGTCAAGGTTCCACAGATGTCACCCATGCAGCTGCAGATGAATTCGTCCCGATGGACAGCTAATTTGGTAGGTGTTTTATGGTAGTGTGGTTCTTGTACAGTAACACCTTTTTCAGACATGTTTACATGTTGTGTGCTGCACTGTAAATGGCATAAGGCAGAGAGTGTTTGAGGACTTGTTACATGAATTACTATGGCTCTACGTTCAAAGTACTTAACCTTGTTCTATTCTTATTCTAGGGAAGAGCGTTTGGCGTTATTGTTGGCTGCTTGCTAGGCATGTTCCCACTTTTGTTTTTATCAGCTAAGGAAGAAGAGGGGGAAGAAAAAGATAAAGAAAAAGACAAAAAAACCAAAAGGTGAAGAAGCAGCTCCCATTCCCCAGCTCCTCTGCAATAATTTAATATGTCGCAGCTCACCAATTTTTCTAGCAACAAAGCTCACGTTGACCAACTTGTTTCCTCTGTTGTGTTGGCTACTTGCCCATAGGAAAGGGTTGGAATAGATCACGTCTTCTCATGTTAAGAGTAATGGATTTATGGAATCAAAATTTATTGTTCAGAAGGAATACTGTTGTTGATTGTAAGATTGAGATTGCCTTTCTTTGTTACTCTTGGGTTAGGCCTCTAAATCATGTTTGTTTGCTGCTGTATTATTTGGGGGAAACACTGCTCGCATCAAAGTAGAGTTAGGTTAATTCACTTCAACTGGACTTAAATGACATTATTTTTCTATGCATCATGTAGGAATGGTTTTCAATTTAGAGGTACTGCATTTACAGGTGACATTTTTCCTACAAACTGCACTTTTTTGGAAATGCACTGATAGCTATTTAAATCATTTAAATCTAGTGCCTGTGGTGAGACTACAGTTATCATTACCTTGTGCCTCCTGTGTCTATGATAATCCAAGTTAATTGAGATTACAACCTCATTTTGTTATGAGTGAGGAATTTTTTGTCTTTGTTAAATACACCGTATGAATTGTACAGTGTATGAATATATTGGATTCTATGTACGAATCTAGTCACGAAGATATTTAAAGGGTCAGATAACTAACTAGTAACAAAAATAAATGTAGCAGCAGATCTGATTATCATGTTTGATGTGTTGTGTTATTGCAATGATTTGTAAGGAATTTGTCTCTGCAGCTCATCATCATGCATGTCTACATTTATCAGTAAGTTTCACACCTGAACCAGTGGACCGAAGAAGCCAATATGAAATGTGACAGGTCAGGTAAGGGGTCGTGCAAATACCACGTGACCGATTTTAGGCCACTTTTTGACCTCCCCCCTCTCCCCCCACTTTTTTCATGTGTGTGTTTTTTTTTTAAATGTTAATGTTATCAGAAAAAACGCGATCGAAAATGATAGTTCCTCAACTAAACCGTTTAAGCATGTAAAAAACATGTCTACCCTGTTTTCGGGGTCGCTGATTTCTAATTTTAGGTTATTTTGAACATGGACCTACAGGGTGTACCAAAAAGTTGCGATGGAATTTAAGAACTTCTAGAGTAAACACTGTAAGTACCGAATGTTTTCGCGGTCACTGATTTTGATTTTAAGGATATTTTAACCAATACCTACACCTACAGGGTGTACCAAAAACTGTCGAATTGAAGAGCTTGTAGGATAAATGGTATAAAAATGATTGCGAATAATGTTCTTAATTAATTAAGAGGGCTACTAAAAGAATTATTAAAGCATCGCCTTATTTACTAATGATTTGCAAATTTGTATGGAATAATTTTTTAACCACTTCATTTTTTGCTATTCGTTTGATAAACCCTAGCCTGCAAAAACGGCTAATCAAGGCTAAATCATCAAATTCCTGTTATGGTGACCTTCAGGGTGTACTGTAACTAGAAAATTATAGTCCAGCTGCTGATATCTGCTAGACGCAATTTTAGAAATTAATACACCTGAAAGGGTCATACGAGGGAGGTTCAATGTTATGCCCTAAGCCCCTAACCTGAATTTCAAATGCTACTAATTATATCCTTCTAACCTTTTCAGAAGCACATGGTGCTTCCTAAAGTTTTGAGTGCCTGAATTAGAAATAACTACACGATCTAAATCAGCAATCGCGATATTGTGTAGAAACATCATTTTCAACAGGCTACTTCCACTATTTATTCCACGAGCTCTCAAATTTGACTGTGTTTTTGGTACAGGCTGTAGGTCTGGGTCACGGTCTGGGTTCAATGTATCTTAAATAGTTTCTAGTCATTGCAGACCCTCAGAACACCAGACGTTTTCTCCTGGCCCTGGGCAGAGTAGGGAGTGCAACAGCATTATAACTCAATTTAATGCAGGCACTTCATTTTGACATCATATAAATTTTTGAATTGTCATGTTAAGGTCATGTCATCTGCAAAGTTCTAACAGTTAAACTTTCTTGGACTCTCATAAAACTAACATGAAATTTAGTGTTTTGTCAATGAACTGCCAAAATTAGTTGTATCACAGGTTATACTTGGCATGAAATATTTACACTCTGCATTGGTACGATTATTTTAACCAGATTCTTCCATTGTCAACTGATGTGACTACTAGTCTGAAAAGTGCCATCGAGCTAGCAATAATTTTGTCCCAGACTCACTTCCAAAAAGAGAAGTGATTAAAAGTAGGTACAACAAAAGTACCACACCTGTACATTTCTTGGTCAGGAAAATAAACTTCGGAATAGATTTTTAAAACAAGGATGAAATGTGATTCACAATTTGGTTTTTCGTATGTGCAGTGTATGACCTTGTTGACAGTCAGGATAAACATTCGGCGGGCAAGAACAGTGGAGGGTGAAAGTCCTTGAAGTATGTGTGAGAAGGCCATATCTGCCGGCAAGGCCCTATCCCACAAAGAATCTAAACAAGCACCAAAATGAGCCTGACTTATGCACTGCTAATATTCTGCATGGGCTCTAACAAATTATTGTGCCTTCTTTTCAACCACAGTATGTCCCAGGTTTTGCAGCTGTGATTCAAAGCTTTCGCAGTCAGAGAAAGGCTTGAACAGTTTCGAAACTGTAACAGGGAAGACGGTAACATCTCTCTTTGTCTGACTGTGGTGTTCACAATGTCAGGAAATACAGATCGTTATAGATAATACGGGATTTTTCAATATTTATAGCTTCCGCTTGCTTACTACAGTTTTACTGCAGCTTTACTGCAACTTTCTTGCGAAATGCACTTTCTCCGAATGATTATTTTAAGTTATGTAAGTTATGTAGAAACATGTGAATTATATTTTTTTTTTATAAAAAAAAATGGCGAGAGGGCTTCCTGGCCTGGTACATCGATTGCACATTCCAAGAGGGTAAGCTCATCCGCTCATGTAAAATAAATGATCTATACTGCACCTTGACAGTCCTTGAAAAGTTATGGGAGGTAGTACTTTTACATTGGACGATATGAACACCGCACCACATATCAAGTGCAATGGTTAAAGTACCGCAGGTTCAACTGAAGAGTGTCTATAAACAAGGATGACCTGCAGAATGTATTGAGTTTGAAAGTGAAAGTTCCTGTTGCAAAATACAGTTCCGCAAGCAGCAAAGGTTTCATTATCGGAGCACGGGATGTACCGTACGTCCGGTTGAATGGCGCGCTTCCATGTGAAGCTGGCCAATTGGCAGATGGCACGCAGGGACGGACAGGACCTTGAGGCTTTTCATGATCGGCCTGTTCTTTCTTCCCTTCTTCCTTTTTTTTGTGTCTAACCTTCCTTGCGGTACGGTGTTTTGGTCTGAATATAAAAAGGGGCGCGCGTCCTTGTATGTCCGGCTGGTCTGAGGGGGAGAGAGTACCGTTATCCGAGGCATGCAGGCAGACACGGTTTGTTCCGTTCGGACCTCCCTCCCTCTCCCTTTGGAAGGGGGAGAGCAGGTGCTGCTATTTGCCCCCTCTTGCCGTTAGATGTCCCTGAAATCATTCAAAGCCTGCTGGGGAGGAATGAGGAACTTCCAAGTCACGAGCCAGCCAGACAGCCACACGGTCAGCTCTTCTTCTCTTCAAGCCCAGCCAGCTGCCCTCTCCCCCTTATCGCCCCTCATCAACCTCCATACCCGCCTGGTGCTGCCCTGAACGGGGTTCCATTCCGGTGCAGTGCCTCTCCCACCCTGCCCTGCCCCTGACGTGCCCGCCTTGTCCAGCTGGACTGTGGAACACCAGCCCTTGAGGCCACAACCCACTGACATACTGACGGCCGGCAGTGCCCTGGAGTGGGTGTCTCCTCCAGTGGTAAACACCAAGAGCAGCTCTTCTCTCTCTCACTGTTGTCAGTCACACTCGTCTGTGGCAGAGTATACCAGTTAAGCATCATGGCATGGCACTGCAGATTTTGTATCGAAATTGAGGTATTTTTAGCTTGTAAACTTGTTGCAACACTAATAGCAGGTGATGTGCCGCAAAGACAAAATGCACTCAATGGAATGGGTTGGGTTTTGTCAGGATCACATTCAACTTTTATAGGGTCAATAGATTTTCTTAAAAACACAAATCATATAGCTGACTATGCAATGTAGGGAATTAGATTTACTTACTCAGAGCTTATCAGTTGCAGTAAAACCTGGATACAGCTTAAACTTGCCTGTGACAGAACTTTTGTTCAGTCTTGTATGTACGATTGTTATTAACCATGTATTTCTATGCTATCATCGCCTTCATCTTCCATGACACATGCCAGGCACAGCTGACTTAGTTGAGTAATACTTCTGCATTTTGCTATTTTGAAAAAACAGGATTAACAATATATTTTCAATACCAAAATATATGTGAATGTATACCTGTGTTGCAGATTTTAGCTCACCTCTGCACTGGGACTGAAATGTAATGAGTGGTTAACCAGAGTTTAAGTTTATTCTAGTTGTGCCATGTTTTAAACAGATATGTCCACTGGTCTGGTTCATGGTCATGCACTTATCTTGTGTTTTTTTATCAGCATTTTTTACTTCCAGATAAGGTGCTATTGCACTTTGTTACACAATAACTGGAAGGTGTAAAGTCACCTTGATATTATGATATGTCTATGCAGCATGTCTTTTAGATGGGATTATTATTATTATTATTATTATTATAATTATAATATTATTATTATTATTATTATTATTATTATTATTATTATTATTATTATTATTATTATGTACCATGTGGTGACCCTTGTGGGTCTTTAGGGGGGATCTCAGCCCCAACCTACATATATTTAATAATAACCAGGGACACAATAATGAAAGAAATCAACACAAATCACACGTGTCCAAAATCTTCACTATACCGGGGGGGATACGGAGAAAGCAGAGTCTTTCGTGACATGGGTAGACATCCAGTGCATCCTATCAGGAGGAACTTGGAGTAGGTTACTCAGGTACGTCGTCCTGAGATGAAAAGTTTGCTTACACTCCAACAGTAAGTGGTGTATAGTAAAGGGTACATCCAAATTACATAAATGACATGATTCAGTCAAAGAGAATTCAATTTGTACACCCTTAAACCAAAGTCGGAGGGAGTTGTTCCTTAAATTACATATCGTCGGCCGGCGATCAAAACCTCGTAACTCCTCAAGACCAAATTTTACAGGAGGGACAAAAAACATTTTGTAAAATCATGTTTTCTGTTCATGCTGACAATTATTCCTACAGTATAGCATAACGTAAACCTTACCTTTCATGAGGATGATGTTGAATTCATGTACACCGTTGCAAAGTTGTGCAAAGGGACTTACGAGGTACGTAAGTCCATTTTCGCGCAAAATGGAGTTACGAGGTTTTGATCGCCGGCCGACGATATGAGCCTGATAGCTGGAAGAAGGATATTTACAATTTACATATAGGGGAGTGACTAGTGGCTACAACAGTTCTGCTTGCTAATCCTAAGATTGTCACTTGCAAGACATTGAACAGAAACTATTTGTAGGAGGGTATGAATGCCAATAGGTCTTGTACTCAGTGTTTCCGCACCATATTTTGTAAGCAGTTAACCTGTAGGCCTACTACCCAATTATACTGATAGTCGTCCGGATTTTCATTGGGTGAGATAGCACTGACAAGTGTGAGCACGACTCTACAATCTAGAGAACTCTCAGTTAAATTCAATAGCTTGTTTACATGCTTTACAGTTGGTTTGATCAGTTTAATTTCTAGACGTTGCACCCCGGACTCCAGCCTGATAAAACTAGTAGAGGCGCATAAGGAAGAGCAAAAAAAATTCTCAGGAAAATAGGTCTGAATTTTATAAATTTCATTAATATAAGCCAAACCCCAGATATGGAAACCATATTGAACCACCGGAATTACCTTGGATGCAAAAAGTCTCATCGCGACCAATATATCCCTATTTTGTAGCTTACAAAGCAAGGGCCACAAACGACCAATAGCTTGCTTTGCCCTTGATTTAAGGACTGAACATGCATGTGTGAACTTAACTAAATCTGAGAAAGGCACGTACCCAGATATGTACAGTCATGAACAAAATCAAGTTTTACCCCATTACAGTGGAAACTTAGCTATTTTCCTAGCTTACCTCCCCTCCTAATTGGCTAGTTATAAACCTCCCAAAGTTTCCCTTTTTGTGTTCTGTTTATTGAATGTTATGTCTGTGCTGTTCTAGTGAATTTGTGGAAACTTAATGGAAATGAAAAAGTTAAGAGTGTAGAAGATTACAAATTCATTTATTACCACAGAATCTCAAGTTAATTTTTTGTATCAATATGTTATTAGTGTACAAGTACAGTAATTAACCCTCGGACGGTGACGTGGGCACTTTTTGTGACCAACGACCCTTTTTTTGCTATAACTTTGCAAATTTAGGACATTCGAGATTCATCTTTGAGAACATTTTCGTTTGACTATTTCTGTGATGAATGACGTTTAGTTTAAATTTTGTGAGCAAATAGCACGACCAGGAAAAAATAAATTATGTGGCAATGCATAGTTGGGGCCTGGCGGCTCCCGGTGGCATCCCAGGCCACCAAGGGGTGGAATCCCCCTACCCCTGGGAGTTGGCCCAGACTGATTTTCTTTCCGATTTTTTTTCTGATCGCACAATTTTCTCTAAAAATGTAAACTAAACGCTATTTGTCGTAGAAGGAATCACACTATGATTGTCTCAAAGGTGAAGCCCGAATGTGCTGTATTTCGCCAGATATAACAAAAAATATGGCTTGGTCACAAAAAGTGCCCACGTCACCGGAGAGCGAACATTTCGCACGTCACCGTCTGAGGGTTAATACCATGCTATTGATTACTAATATTTTATCTCTTCCTTTTCCTTCTCAGTGGCTCTTCTGAGGCATTTGCATCGCATTTCAAGCTTTCTTCCCAAATCACGTTTGCGACCTATTAAAACCAGATTCTTGTGTCCAGCAGCATATGCTGTTAAACTCAATCTCAGGCCCTTTGTAATAGTCCCAAGTTCACCACTCTCAACACAAGTAGCAACTCCCAAGCTTGAGACCATGCCTGAGTCAAAGAAGATACCTTTTGAGCGCTTGCCCAAGAATGTGGTGCCAACACATTACACAATTAAACTTAAGCCTGACCTTAAGACGTTTGTTTTCGATGGAAGTGAAGAAATTGAAGTTAAGGTATTGTGTGAATCTTTATGATAATTCTTAATGTAAAGATCATTTATCATTCATAATAACTTAATGAGCCCAATGCCACCATTATGTTTCTGACACTTTAGGCAGACTTGTTATGTGAACAGGAATGGATATTTGAATTGAAGAATTAAATGGACTATAATTTCAGATTGCTGAACCAACAAGCTTCATATTGCTGAATGCTCTTGACTTGAAGATCAAGAGTGCAGAGTACTTGGCTGCAGATGGAAAGAAGTATGAGCCACAGGTTATCCTCTCTGTTGAGAATGAGACTGCCAAGTTCAACTTTGGATCTGATTTGCCTGCTGGAACAGGAAAGCTCCGGATTGAGTTTACTGGAGAACTCAATGACAAGATGAAAGGATTTTATCGCAGCAAATACACCAGGTGGGTGTTTAACACTGTGTTTATCAGCTGCTTCATTGCAGTGGCAGAGTATTGTAGAAATGCAAGCCGTTAAGTATTTGAATAATATCCTTAGTTGTACTACTTTGAAAGCAACATGATAAACAGTCATAAGCACAGAAATAAGTGTGCAAAGGAGTATACAGCGTAATCAGAATTGAGCTCACATTTGTATTGGTAAAAATCTCATGGACACTCATATCTGCTTTCTGCTGTGATGTCACCTTCAAGTGTGTAAGTGATTTACATAGACTGTTGGGAAGCCCACTTAAAAGCCTTTCCATTGGTAGCCTATACATATGACTACTGGTATATGAAATTTGAAAGTGAAGTGCCTGAGACGAGCATCTGTTAAATTTTTACTGATTTTCTTGTGATCTCAATTCTGAAAAACATGGTGTGGGAATTTGTTATGCCAGAGAAGTTTTCTATTGACTAAAAACAAGCTGTGTAGCACAGGTCCAGGGGGAACCGGTTTCATCACCGAACATTTTAGAAACAAACAGACCCCAGTAATAAGGAATTTTTAGGGAAAATGGTAAAGTCTGCCCTACATTTGTCACAGTTGGGGTGTTCACACTTCAAATGTACTCTGCTTCAGCTTGAATGGAACATGAGTATGGCCCCTTGTTATAAGGATACATATCAGGATAACTTGTGTTGTTTATGAATGTGTCTTCAATTCACCATTGCAATTTTTTGACCCATGATAAGGATATTTCAAGAGTTGCATTCCACTAATGGGAATTGATAATAGTAGGCCTACTTTGTAATCTGTAAATGACTCAGATGTGACATGGTATGGCTACCCACATAGGTTTTATGGTGATTTAGGAAGGAATCTATGGGAATATCTAGGTTTTTTAAAAGTTGTATTATTCAGGCGATAGTACACTCACTGATTACTGCATGTCAAGTATTCAGGTAATCCATGTCACAACTAAACTATATGTGGTAAGAATTGAGTGATTTTTACTGAGTGTTAAAGATAGTTAGAAGGTTACAGTGACAATCACTGTGATTTTGTAGCACCAATGGTGAGCTTCGTCACTGTGCTGTGACGCAGCTTTGCCCCACAAGTGCCCGTCGCTTTTTCCCATGCTGGGATGAGCCTGCGCTAAGGGCTGCATTCACTCTATCAGTAGTGGTGCCCCAGGACCTGTTGGCTCTGTCCAACATGGTGAGTTTTTGGATCTGTACTCATCTGTCTTACTCGGGTTTCTCCCTCCCTCCCCTCTCCCTCTGTCTTTCTGTCCCGCCTGCATCAGCCTCCAAGGCGAGGAGAAATTTGCTGGGGTGACCCAGTTCGAGGCCACCGATGCCAGGAGGTGCTTCCCGTGTTGGGATGAGCCAGCCATCAAGGCAACCTTCGACATTGCTCTTGTTGTGCCTAAAGAAAAAGTCACACTCTCCAACATGGTGAGTAATGCTCAAAGTGATGGACAATTTGAGACTGAACTGATAATATTTGCCACTGCCTGGGATGTAGGCGGGAGGGAACAGTTCTCCACTAGGATATACAGTAGTTTGTAGTGCTGCCAGACCTAGACTTTGCCTGATGTAAGTTTGGTTTTGGGCCATAATATTGAATAATTTTGAAATCGACTAGAATTGCAAGCAGGGCCACAAATGTTGATTTTGGTACTTCACCCCCCCCCCCCCCCTCTCTCTCTGTTTACAGTCAGTCCGTGCATGTCTAATTGCAATACTTATCTTGTCAACTGTTAACAAATTGTTAATTGGAAGGATTTCAATTTTATAATACAATTTTTTTTAGAAAACTTTGATTCGTTTTCTCCATCTGATGTGTGGGAATTTCAGTGAAGGAAACTTCCCTGTCAATAATAAAAATAATAAATATTTGGGACTCTTGCTACCTGGTATTTAAATCAGATTCACTGATATTAAATTTGCTGTGACTCATGTAGCAAAAATTATGCTTAGATTGCAGATATATACTCTGCATCTGTACTTAGCAAGTAACCCCTATTTATACTTGTAAATGCTACTGACTGATTGAGTCGGCTCACAATCTACTGTTATAGCCAGTAATGTGAGACGCAATGACAACAATTTTTAAGCAGTGAAATGACATTGGAGAGTGTCATGGGATTTCCCAACTGTGTCATTCACCTCCAAAGGAAAACACTTCATACTAACTTTCTGTGCAGAGATGTCAGGCTTTTTCACACCTGCCAGTTGCAGCACCATTGGTGCTTGTTATGTGGCAATTACTGATCATTCTAATGCAGGGACATCCATGAGCGGTTATGTAGCAAGGAACAGGGTTCAAGTACTGAAGAATGGATTGTTGGGGAAAGACATGTTTACTGTAGAGCTTATTTGCTTTGCCACTGTTTTTAGAAATCAATCCTGGTTTACAAGGAGGACTGAAGTATTGTTATTGTCTCCCCTGGTTGAAAAGTAGAGTATTGCCATTACTAACTAAGAACTATGGCCTGTGGAAAGTATTGATCACTTGCTGATGTTCTTTATTTTGTGCATGCATGCATGACAATTTTTTTCTTAGCTGATAAACAGATACTGACTTATGGTTGGCTGGCCCAATGTAGCATACTTCAAGTAATTCAGCACTTTTACTGTAGTAATATCATCCTCCCTTACTCCCCCATAACTTGCTTGTGATTTATTATTTTGCTGAGACTTATGAGAACCACCCCTTTTATTCTCCAGCCTGTGAAAAGTGAGAGCCCTGATTCAGCTGATCCAAATTTACGGCTTGTCCAGTTTGATCGTACCCCTGTCATGTCCACTTACCTTGTGGCAGTGGTAGTAGGTGATTTTGACCATGTGGAGAGCCAGTCAGCAGATGGAGTGAAAGTGCGAGTGTACACTCCAGTGGGGAAGAAGGAACAGGGCCAGTTCGCCCTGGAGGTAGCCACAAAGGTGCTACCGTATTACAAGGACTACTTCCAGATTGCATATCCTTTGCCTAAGATCGATCTCATTGCCATTGCTGACTTCTCCTCTGGTTTGTATATTTTTCAACTTCGTTTACAACAGTATAATGGTGTAGTTACTGTAGTAGAAGAATTATGGGAGCTTTATTGAGTACTTGTGAGTTGCAATCAAATCTTGAATATTTGACCTTCATGGTACAGCAATTTGTTGTTGGCCTGCATACCTAATCATTGCTTAAATTGCAGGGTTGAGTAACAACAGGTAGAAAGCAAGTCAGGGTTGAACCTATGGTCGAGTTGGATCTGTATACGTAACAAAAAACAAGTCCTGAGTTACTTGATTTCAACCTCATAACAGGTCCTGGGAAGAAACGTCATATTACTCCTTTGTGGTGTTTATGTGTGTGAAGAGTTTGATTGAGTTTTAACCTTAAAGGGACACTCCACTCAAAATACAAGTTGGCCCCCAAAAATCGGGAAAAAAATCCTGATTCCGAATGTGCAATCAGTTTTTTTCTACGCCCAACGGTAACACGGAAAATCATATATCTACATACGTCGTCTGCTAAGAAGGGCGATACAACAGCATCTCGCGGCAAACCGGAGAAGTATAGTGTGCTCAGCTTGGTGCTCAGTAAACACCATGCCGCGCCAGGCGAGCATTGTCAAGTTCCGCCCGGTTCCACTCTGCTGGCATCGCCACCTGCGCCCACCTGCGCCCACCTGCCCCGCGCGCGGTTTTCGAATGACACACTTCCAGCTTTCACACTGGCCTTACCGTTCGTCTCTAAGAAAAACTGCTTATACCCTCGGAATCAGGATTTTTTGCCCGATTTTTAGAACCCAACTTGTATTTTGAGGGGAGTGTCCCTTTAAGGGCGCTAGATACCTATGATTTTTCCGACTGGTGGGGGCCAAGTTGTGCAGAGTCAAAGGTGATGCGTTCTCTTTGCAACGCCGGTGCGGGCGTCTCACTGGAGGTACGGCCTGGAATTTTCACAACACGGCGAGGAAGTTCCAATTGAGCCGTCATCCGAGTTTTGATCAATGCAAAATTATAATAATTGCGAGATCTACGAGGGGAGGAGCTTTTAAAAAACAGCTTGCAGCAGCATCACTCTAGATTCAGATTTGGAAAAAATCTTGACATTATTTTGTGGAAAAAGTATTCCTCTCTTACTTCTCCAAAGCATGATTAATTTGGGTTATTGGCTTTTGCGCTAAATTAAAAACCGTGTCAACACCACACCGCTTAAAATCGGAGGGGGTACTTCCGAAAATGGAACAGTTGGTAGCTGAGCTGTATTTAAGGGACTAAACAATATTCTTTTGACACACTCTGTACTCATCGTGTTGAGCGATGCCTTCACTCAACAATGTGTCAACAAAAAGAACACATTTTTTTTCTTTTGTTTTTAAACATTTTTTTACCCCATTAGAAGGAACAAGCCCTTTTAGGGTCAAAAAAGAACGCTGTTTAGCCCTTAGGCACCGCTCAGCTACCAACTGGTCTGTTTTTGGAAGTACCCCCTCCGATTTTATGCAGTGTGGTGGTGACACGGTTTTCAATTTAGTGCAAAAACTAATAGCCCAAATTAATCGCTCTTTGGAGGAGTAAGAGAGGAATACTTTTTCCACAGAATATCGTCGAGATTTTTCCCAAATTTGAATCTAGAGCAACGCTGCTGTAAGCTGATTTTCAAAAACTTCTCCCTTTGTAGATCTCTCAATTATGATTCGAATTGATCGAAACTCTCTTGTGGGCTCAATGGGACCTTCCTCACCACGCTGTGAAAATTCCAGGCCTGTACCTCCAGTGAGACCCCGCACCGGCGCACAGTGGGCGCGGAGCCCTGTTTAGGACGACATAAATGAAAATGCTATCAAATCGGACACATTTTCCAATTTTGAGGATTGTAAAGGAT
>JYFJ02006422.1:0-19781 GCA_000934665.2 Catajapyx aquilonaris | reverse complement strand
TTTATGATCGATACATACAGTACCCTGCATGAATGGCCATGCACAGACATCGCCATCTGGCCAGATTGAGCGGAACTAGGCGTCTGGTGGGCTGTGTCCAAATACTTTATGATCAAGACTGCTTACAAGTCCACTCTATAGACGGCTCAAGATATCGCGGTGGATTAACAGGCATTCGCTCGGTCCGTGTAATAACTGGCTCACAACCTCAATACATTGATAGGAATCGCAATGGCCTTATAATTCATCCCACAGATATATCTGTGATCCATCTTTGTAGCAAGAGTTTGAATCTACCGCTATATCTTGATCTGTCCAAGTATTTTGGACGCACCCCACAGGCGCCTATTTCCGCTCGTTCTTGGACAGGTGGCGATGTCTGTGCATGGCCATTAATGCAGGGTACTGCTACCAACGGTACAGTACCAACGATAGATACAAGTACGCGGGAAATGTGTGAGCTGGCAACTGTGGAATTGCGAACATGCCTGCTCTCCAGGCTGTTAGCTCTCCCCGCGGTTTCGTCCAGAACCGTCCAGAACATCCAGATTCCAGAATATATTCGGACTGTTGGCCTCCGTAGCTAGGCTGTTAAAGCAACGGAGCAAGTGTGGGTCAGGGCACTGTACGTTGGTACTAGTTGTTGGTTGGGGATCCGAACAAGACATAAGTTACGAGAGGAGATTGGAGCCAGTGCGGAGAGGAGCGTGTTTCGAAGCACACAGTAGGGAGAAAATGCCTGGAGTGAACGCATCGGGCGAGGGAGAGTGGCAAGATGAACGGGACGAGGACATTATTCCCAATGATATATGTGCTGAAGGTCGCCCCAGACGTGTGTGGCACCCCAGTGAGGAAGAGGAACGGCCTGATACCAACGATGAGCTGGTCTATGATGATAAAGTTTACGAGATGATCCACGAGTTCCAGACAAGTATGCAGAGTTGGGTAGTAACTGAGTAGAAATAACGTGTTACTAGTAACTAGTTACTTTTTGAGTACTTTTCCTGGTAACGTCGTTACTTTTGTGCACAAGTAACTTGTACTTGTAACTAGTTACTTTTAAACAGTAACTTTGTAACAAAAGTTACAAAGTTACTTTTTCGTGCAGGTTTTGAAAAGCACCTATTTTAACACGCGTATGATTCATTTATTTGGCGACAGTGGGACGGTTCCCTCCGTGCCGATGGCTACTCCGGATTATGTCTGACTCAGGTCCGGTGATTTAAGACGGGGATATAGAAAATCAGGGCTTCTTTGAGTTCCAACTCTGGGCAAAAGAGGAGACACTCAATCCCACCCTCCCTACACAAAAGAAGGGTCGCGTTTGCGGTTGACCATTCCCTCTAGGCACAATAAAAACCGTGAAAATGAGGGTTCCCCCAACTTCTAATAGTTCTCAAATCAGTCAAATTTTGACAAAATTATTATTTGGCGAAAGGTTATAGCTAAATATAAAAATTGGCTTCACGGGTCCGGAGCACCTCATTTTTCCACATTTTTGGGTGCTTGTTACAACATGACTTAAAATATTACGACGGCGTATATTATTCCCGAATCCAAATGACTTTTAAAAATACTACATTAAGAATATGGGAAAAGTACAGCACACATGTGTAAGAGAGAGGTCAGTTACAGTTACACACACAAAAAATCGGTTCTGTTGTTGTTAGTTAGTGAGAACTTAATAATAATAATAATGGATGCCCCGTGATAGGCCCCTTGGGCCTCTTAGGGGATCATCTTTTGAATAACCGACTTTAATCATTTGCCTGTAATGTGATGGATTTTGATTGCGGGAGGAAACGGGAGAACCCCGAGAAAACCCACGCGAACACGGAGAGAACCCATCGAAACTCTATCCACATAAGTATCCTCCGTCCGACCCGGGGATCGAACTCGGGACCTTAGAGGTGGAAGGCTGCGGCGCTAACCACTCCGCCACCGTGTCGCCCAGTTAGTGAGAACTTTACTCCCAAATTATCTTTATCCCCTCCTTAAAAAAATGTTCATCCAATACAACACTGCACTGCCCTCCAGTGCCTCAGTGAAGAGACTTTTCCGGACTTTTCAGTGTGGGTGGGCAAGTTTTACACCGGGAAGGGGAAAGCTTACAGATGCAAACTTTGAATCAAGCAGCTATTATTAAAAGTAAATCGAGGTTGAAGGTGAACTGATCATTTTTTTGACCACGGTGATATTCTGTATTCGTATTACAGGGAGAAATGGGGAATCCCCCATCCATCTACAGCAGCGGTGACAGACCATGGAAAAGTAACTTCATGAGTAACTGTAACTGTAACTAGTTACTTTTTTGCACTGAATAACTGTAACTGGTTACAGTTACATTTCAAAAGTAACTTACCCAACTCTGCCATAAACAGACACTGCATTTGCACTTTGCACATCCCCTCCCAGTCATCCTGCCCGTGGGCCTGGGCACTTCGTGCAAGGTTCCAAAAATGTACAGTCGGCACGGAAAAGGTAAGGACACATTGAGGATTCTGGAACCGTCTATGTGTCCTTACCTTTTCCGTGCCGACTGTACATAGTACAAAGACACAATAAAGGTCCGTGCCCCCTTGCTACATACCGTGAGGTCAAGCACTACCCGGATTATTATTATTATTATTATTATTATTATTATTATTATTATTATTATTATTATTATTATTATTNTTATTATTATTATTCTTATTCTTATTATTCTTATTATTATTATTAGGGCAAGTCAAATGAAAGTGAACTCAGGTGATCATGTTGGACAGTGTTACTACAGTATTGTGCCGAAAAAAAAGTCACCGCAGCATTGAGGCACTTGTACCACTGATGAACGAGCCTAGTGATTCCACATTCAGAGAAGTGTCTGGGTTGCTGCATCAGAATTAATGTACAGTAAAACTTCTATAAGTCGAATCTCCATGGGAAAAAAACTTCAAGTTATATAATATACCGGTAATAATAATTATAATAATTATTCATACCCCGTTATCAGCCGGCGGCTCTTTAGGGGGGAAATTTTTGTTTTGACTGGAACTCTTTGCTTTCATTTTATTTGCTTTTTAGGATAGGATAGGAACGGAAGGAAGCAGCTGTGGCCTGTTTTTACGGAAACGACCCCGGAATTATCCTGGGAGGACCGTGGAAAACCACAGAAAACCACGGTCAGGGTTGCCGGCCCGGGATTAACTTCAAGTTATAGAAGATTCACGTTAGAGAAGTTTGGAATTTTTGAAGCACAGAACTCTATAAGGAAGCCTACCTTTATATCCAGTGACGAAAGGTGTTCAAAACTTAAAAATAACTGTCACTATCACACTTACAATGTTCCTCGTTGTTTTGTTACAAGAGAAATCTCCGTGATGGCCATTTGCCTACTCTTACATTCAGGGGAGGCGGAGTGGTGCTGCGGTAACGTATGCGCCCACTGATGTTAAGGTCCCGGGTTCGATCCCAGCCTGGGGACACCCTCTTCATCTCGTGCAGAGTTCATTGGGTCACCTCTGACTTCGTCTCGGGTGGTATTTCCTACAGACTAAACCACCTGGGGTCGCAATCGAGTCAAACACTTATTTCGGTAAGTCTGGTAGACCGAGATCAGGAAATTGAGCCTTTCTGTACATGTGGCCTACTCTAGACCCTTCGACTGGGAAATGATTTTTTTTTCCCATACTCGCCAACATGAACTTCGACTTAGGGAGACTGAAAATGCATTGATATCCCATCATAAGGCCCTGCCAGCTCTTCGAGTTATAGAAATTCGAGTTAGGGAAGTTTATTTCCTATTATTTTACATTGTGACCAACCAAGCTCATTATTTTCTTCGACTTATAGAGAACTTCAACTTAGGGAAGTTCGACTTATTTTACTGTAGTAGTAGTAGTAGTAGTAGTAGTAGTAGTAGTAATAATAATAATAATAATAATAATAATAATAATAATAATAATAATAATAATAATAATAATAATAATAATAATGGATACCCCATGATAAGCCTCCTTGGGCTTTTTAGGGGATCATCTTTTTAATTAACTGACTTTAATCATTGCCTTTGCTGTGATAGATTTTGATAGTGGGAGGAAACGAGAGAACCCCAAGAAAACCCCCCTAACACAGAGAGAACCCATTGAATCTCTATCCATATACAAGGAGTGATCAGAAAGTAAGGTCTCCAAGGCTGTAACGTTTATTCTGTATGAACACAAATGACGAAACTTACAGGGTACATGAGGACAATGGACATAGTTTCCCCACCGAAGAACGCACTTATCCCATCGCCAGACCAGTTTCTCAATCCCTTTCCAATAGAAAGGGGTGGCCTGTTGACAGCACCAGTCATGCACACCCTTCTTCACCTCATCGTCACTTCGGAAATGCTGACCTGCCATGTCTGCTTTCAGGACTCTGAATAAGTGATACTCTGTGAGGGCTAGGTCGTGACTATAGGGTGTGTGAGGAAGAACTTCCCAGTCGTATCCATTCAGCAAAGCCATGGTGCCCCTCGATGTGTCCGGACGGGTGTTGTCGTGGAGAAGGATGACCCCAGCAGTGAGCAATCCTGGAAGTTGCGACTATCAATTCGGAGCGCAGTGACCCTGGCGAAGTTTCAGAAGGCCATCAGGTGGAAACGACCAGGATTGCTCACTGCTGGGGTCATCCTTCTCCACGACAACGCCCGTCCGGACACATCGAGGGACACCATGGCTTTGCTGAATGGATACGACTGGGAAGTTCTTCCTCACCCACCCTATAGTCCCGACCAGTCCCGACCTAGCCCTCACAGACTATCACTTATTCAGAACCCTGAAAGAAGACATGGCAGGTCAGCATTTCTGAAGCGACGATGAGGTGACTGGTGCTGTCAACAGGGCACCCCTTTCTATTGGGAAGGGATTGAGAAACTGCTCTGGCGATGGGATAAACGTGCGTTCATCGGTGTGGAAACTATGTATAATAGTAAAGTAGATGTCCATTGTCCTCATGTACCCTGTAAGTTTCATCATTTGCGTTCATACAGAATAAAGGTTACAGCCTTGGAGACCTTACTTTCTGATCAATCCTCGTAAGTAGCCTCTGTCCGACCCGGGGGTCGAACTCGGGACCTTAGAGGTGGAAGGCTGTGGCGCTAACCACTCCGCCACTGTTCCGCCCTCATGAGAATTAATGTAACTACCTGCTGGATGTCAGCCTTTGATGTAAATCTTCAGCTGCCTCTTCCACCCACAGATAATGTGAGAGTCACAAAGTGAGAGGTATGGGCTGTAAGGAGGGTGTGCAAGACTTTCCCAAGTGCTTGAACTTAGCAGCGTTTCAGTGGACCACAGTAACTGTATCAGGTTGCACATTGTTGTGGAACAAAATGAGAGCCCTTGACGATAAGCCATGTCACTTGTTCATGATTGACCTCTGCAGGCATTGCAGTGTGGCACAATAGTGGGCAGCATTGACAGTCTCCCATGTTCAGCATATTTGATCAATGGTCAAAAAAGATGGAGGCTGAAGTCCAGGAGGCAGTTACTCTATTTCTGGGACAGCAACCAAGAGACTTCTCTGAGTGTGGAATCACTAGGCTCATTTTCAGTGGGACATGTGCCTCAATGCTAGTGGTGAATTTTTGATATTAATGTAATACCTTCTGACATCAAGAAGTGGGAGAACCTGGAGAAAATCCACTCATACACAGAGAAAACTCATCGAAACTCATTCTGTAACAAGGTTACCCCAAATAGATGGTGGTCAAAAAGGAGCACCCCGAATAACGTCCCAAAACGATGGTTTGGAAAGTATATGTATATTGACCTTGAAAACACACACACACAGAATAATGGTCAGGTAAGTGGCAAATGACAGCGTCAAGAGCGAGCGGAAGCACCACTGCTCCCCACGGTGGTTGGTAGCTATCTCCTTACAAGCTCTCACCTCAGTGGCCTTCGTATTTTTATCAATACCACAAAAGAAACAGGGGTGTCAAACAAGTCCAATGGGAATTCTATTACACATTCCCTGGGAGAAATTAATCTGTCACATCCAGGGATAAAACCTGGTACCACAGAGGTGGAAAAGTGTGGAGCTAACCACTACTCCACTGTGCAGCTGTAATCAAAAATTACATTAGAAATGATTGTGCCTCAGGCACCTGTGATTTTATCAAAGTCTCCTGTTTGTGACAAGGGATTTCTTATTCTCAATATTACTGCTGGAAAACCCCAGTGGTTCCAAATCAGTTTCCATGGCTTTCTGGCATTTTCTAGCCTGCCTTTCCACACCTTGCCACACTGGTAGGCCTGGAAAAATCAGGAAAGCTGTGCAAACTTAGGTTAAGGCCACTATAATGTATCATTCTCTCAAGATTTTTTTTATGCACTTAGAATCACCATGCAAGACCTTTGATATACTGCTGGACAACTTCGGGAACAACAGGCAAATATTTCCACACTCGATGTACCTAGTTGCAGGAACACAGGCCGAGAAAAATGGAATTGCAATGATAAAGGTGAGAACAATGAGTAGGAAATTTCACCCTGTTGGCTGATTTGAACTTTCTTTTTAGTTGCAGGATTTGGAGAAGACAGTTGCATCAAAATACATTGAAGAGTGCAGTGATTTGGCCTCTGGTCAACCAAAGGTTACTTCTGCTGTTATACCTCATCCAGGAGTCATTAATCGCATTCGGGTTTGTAAAATTATTCAGAATGCTTACTGCCATGGCCGCCAATCTTACTTGACGTGTATTTTAATTTCAGTGCAAAAGAACACCTGGGATACCTTTCGCGGCAACTTGGTCTAACCAGGGCCAAGTGCATATATGGGATCTGACTGCCGCTCTTGCAGCTGTAGACGACAAAGAGGAGATGAATGATTTTGTGAAGTCACGTAAGGACCAGACCCCCATCTTTACCTTTTCACATGCTTGTGAGGGTAAGGGACTGGATTGGCATCCCAGTAAACGGCCTATCCTGGCCTCTGCCGATAATGACCACAAGATTCATGTGTGGTCCCCATCTGACGATGGCACATGGAGTGTTTCACCAGCTTATGATGCTCACAATGGGAGCATTGAAGATATAAAGTGGGCTGACAAGGGGTACACTTTTGCCTCCTGTTCCACAGACAAAAGGTAATTGCTACATGGTGCAAATTTTGTTGGGAAATCTTGGATTGAGTAATGTTGCTGCTATTGCTACATTGCACTCTCTCTCTCTCTCTCTCTCTCTCTCTCTCGTTATGTCCTATTTTCATGTCTGTGGGGTGACGACTTTTCATCCATCCCCACACAGTCTATATTTGCATCCATGAACTGACCTGTGCTGGATGGCAATTTGGAAGGGGGCATTCTCACAACTGTATTTGGGGGCTGGATGGTTGATGTGGAAATATGCCAGAGCATGTGTCATGTAAACAAGTTAGGTGCAGAACAGTATTCTCTTGGCTGCCATTTCCCAATATTGTAGTCAAACACTCACGCTACTATGCAAGGACAGGATGGTGGCATAGTATCCTGTGTTTGGTCCCTGTATAATAATAGTAATAATAATAATAATAATAATAATAATAATAATAATAATAATAATAATAATGGGTAGTGCAGACCTCACATGAGGTATTACACAGACCTTTATTTAAACGCATATACTCGTAATAAGTATACGATAGCTAGAGGAGCTCGTTCTGCGGTAAAGCCCCGGCCCACATACGTGGGAGGAGGGGAAGGTTCCCAAGGGAGGGCACTGTTATAGTTTCTAGTCATTTTGGACAGTCCTCATGCCAGACCTTTTATCCTGGCCCTGGGCAGAGAAGGGAGTGCAATTCTGCCCAAACACGTCGGGTGAAAAGCAGGGAAAAAAATACTCGACCTAGCTTAGGTGACAGGGACCGGATATGAACCCCGGACCTCTCGCTTGGCTGGCTAGTAGCATAGCCGCTAGACCACTGTGTCTCCCCAACTGGTCCCTGTATTGGACAGAGGATTTTCTCATATGCAGAGAGTTTTGAGGGGTTTTCTTAGTTTAGTTTAGTTTATTTGACCCTGGTAGGCTTCATGCCATTACATGGGGGAGCTCCCCTAAATATTTACATTAATTGAACTCTGTGACTTATTTACTTTACATGTGGTACCTCACTCTTGCAGTAGGGGAGACCGGGGCATGATGGCTACAGGGGTACGATGGCACAGTCAAATTTTTGAAGAGGCTATTAGGTTCACGGACTCGATGCTTATGTGGTAGGTGCAGATAGATAATTATTCTTCACATTACAACCTATTTTCAATTCAATTGCAAAAGACTGTCGGCGGCAGTAACGATTTTTTAGATTTTTGGCAATTTGAGTAAATTTCTAATTTCCGTTAGTTTTTCTTTTTTCTTCCAACTGAAGTGCCAGATCAATGGGCCCAATAATGCATTTGCAAGGCAGAATATCTGCCTACAAAATGACAGCATAAATGGCCATTTAATATTTGTCACTCAAGAGCAGGAGGACTAGACAGGTAAAAAAATGCCTACGGGCCACAATGGCACACTTTGTTTGGGGCACGTTGGTACGTGTCCCTAACAACCTTGGCGGACCATGGCGACTGGCAGACCATAGCAGCCTCTACTGCCTCTCCCCTGTCACTTATTAAAGCGGGCCCATGCACTTTTCCTAGTTGCCCGCTACTTGCTCCTTAGCTACAACCTCCTTAACTGTAACGCTACAAACCACAAAAGTAACGGTCATTCTAAGTGCAACAGAGGCGCAGATATTACCTATTTTTCTTTAAAAAATCTCGAAAACCTGCAGTTTCAACTAATATTAATCAATAAAGGTAATCATCACGAATTCAGGCTTTGTGATTTTTATTTATGTCAATAAGTAAAAGCCGAACACAAAAAAATGACCACAAAAATTTAAAAAAATTATCATTTGAACTCAAGTGATAAGTCTGTTAAATTTTTGTGGTCATTTTTTTGTGTTCGTTGTTGAAAAACCTTAACAAATCGACTGGTCCAAACCTCATTTCTGTAGGAGTATCGGTTCTGAAGTTATGCTCTGTTGACAATACGTCAATTGTTGGGTGCACATAAGAAGAAATGCCGCAAATTTTAAAAAATTCCAGTTCGAGTGATAATTCTTTTAAATTTTTGTGATCATTTTTTTTGTGTTCAGCGTTTACTTATTGCCATAAATAAAAATCATAAAGCATGAATTTGTGATGATTAGCTTTATTTATTAATATTTAGAGTTGAAAATGTAGGTTTTCGAGATTTTTTAAATAGAAAAAGAGGTAATATCTGCACCTCTGTGGAACCTAGAACGACCGTTCCATTTTTGGTTTGTAGCGTTATTCACGACGCTTTCAATTTGTACTGTAAGTTTAGGCTTGAGAAATAAAAAACCTGTGCTTGGGGGTGATGCTAAACTTTTGACCAGTAGTGTATATGGATAAGAATCGATAATGCGTGGAAGTGATTTTCATATTATTTCACTGTGCCATAAAATATCCCATATATGCTCAAATGTCGAAAGTATTTACGTATCAGTATAAAAATTACAATGAATAAGTCTTAACTGGCTCAGAAAAAAATGAAATGTAAAAAGTGTGCCATATAGCACCCTACTATAGTCTCCCCTACTAATAATTTATAATTAATTATATGGTTCCAAAAGTAGTGGTAATCCACTCCCCTAATAAGGGCCCAAGGCCAGAGAATGGGGTACTGTAAAAAAATAAAATAAATAAATAATAAATAATAAATTCATACCCCGTTATCAGCCGGCGGCTCTTTAGGGGGGGAGTTCATCCCAATTTTGTTTTGACTGGAACTCTTTGTTTTCATTTTTACTTTGCTTTTTGGGATAGGATAGGGACTGAAGGAAGCGGCTGTGGCCTAATTATTTAGGAAGCAATCCCGGCATTTACCTGGAGGGACCGTGGGAAACCACAGAAAACCACGGTTAGGGTTGCCGGCTCCGGGGATCGAACCCAGGACCTCCCGATTAGCAGTTGGGTACCATATCCCCTCCGCCACCACTGCTTCGGTTTGTGGTCCTCGACTATATCTAACTTTTGGCCTTGGATATAGAGTCGTTCAGTCTTCGCTATTATTATGGCCTCCACGACGGCATATCATCATTTTAGTTTTGTTTGAGTTGATCCTTAGACCTTTCTGTTCAAAATATGTCACTAGTACGTCTAAATGTTTTTGGAGGTGGATGATATGATCGGCCATTAGTACTATGTCACCGGCAAATTGGATAAAATAAATGTCATTTGTGTTAGGGCCAAAGTTAATTCCTGGTGTACCTGAGCTTAATTTGGTTACCACGATGAATCCAACCACCAGGAATGACAGTAGGACTACGATGTACAGTCTTTCAAAGGCAGGACCAGCAGCGGCGCCACGCTGATCCAGTCGGCCCTCATGGCCAGAACAGGGGCGGGTAGGGCGGGCCTCCAGGGACGCCCTCTACTGTGCAATCGTCACCCCCATAGCTGCTACCAATTCAGTACCCCACTTGACTATGTATGCTTGCAGGCAGCTAAGCTGTTATCAGTCAGCACGTCTGCACCCTTCCAAGACTAGAGGGGAACTAGTTGAGGGGTTTTCTCTGTTCACATGGGTTTTTCAGGTTATCTTGTTTCCTCCCACTCTTAAAAAAAATTTCTCATCCCAACCAAGCCAGATAGCTTCGAGTTACTTTGGCTTGGCTTTGGCTCCCCAAATAAACCAAACCATATTGCTACATTGCAATGCGCAGCTATTGTATGAGGGTGGCCCTACCCAAATTGTTTTATAAAACCGACCGGGGTTGTCGCCACCTACGATTTTTCCCCACGCTCGCGATTGACCCGTGACTCTGAAACACCCTGTATATATTGTGCATACAAGGTGCTACCCAAAAGTTTGCGAACATAATGCAAACTCTTGTACAACCTTCTGTCAATGTGTCACAAAAAAATTGTGCACTTTCAAATTTTAGTGACCCTGAAAGTCTGGGAGAAGTTATGTGGCAGTGTGGTAATTTTGCAAGTACATCTTTTACACAAACTGTTGATTTTCATGTTGCAGCATTTGCTTCTGGGACACCCGCATTGAACCAGCGCATGCAATGTTTCTCAAGATTGAGGATGCACATTCTTCAGATGTAAATGTGGTATCGTGGCACATGAGAGAGCCGTACATTTCTTCAGCAGGAGATGATGAAATGTTAAATGTGTGGGATGTTAGGAAGCTGAAGCGGACGAATACTGAGCCTGTAACAGAATTTATACACTACTTTGGGGCCATTACCTCATTAGAATGGCACCATACCAGGCCAGTTTTTGCTGCGGGAACCAAGAGCAATCAAGTGGTAGTTTGGGACATATCACAGGACAGTGATGTGGAGCCTCATGATGATGTGAGTGGTCCTTGCTTGGAATTGAGGTGATCTTGCTGCTAATCTAATTTTCATTTTCAGGATATCATACCAGAACTGCTCTTTGTTCATCAGAGTCAGAAAGATGTCAGTGAGGTGCACTGGCACCCCCAAATCCCAGGAGTGGTGCTATCCTCGGCGCTTAACGGATTGAATGTGTACAAGCAGTCGGACTTCTAAGTTAGAGATGTTGCATGTTGCCTACGTTGCTACATAAGCATCCTCATGGACGGCGCGGGGGGGAAGTCGAAGTTTGGACAGTACGACAATTAGACCATGAACATTGAAACGTAATGAGCTTATTTATTTATTTTTTATTTTTATTTTTATTTACCCCGTACTCAGGCTCATTGCCTGAATGTTAATGAGTTAATTTTTGCAATACTGTGGCTTACATACCCTACTCATATTTTGTGTTTCACTGTGCCAATGTCATTGTCGTTGTCTGTAACAGCAGCAACAATAGTGGAGTTAGAACCTTTTAAATCACATAATTTGAATTTTTTCGGAATCACAAAAGTCTAACTCCAGAGTTAGAACTTCATAACACTAACGAAAAGTGGCAATGTGGAGTTGTACCTCTTAAATCACTACTTGGAGTTAGAACTATGTATAAACCGGCGAAATGCATCCTGACCAGTTTTTTGCCGATGGAGTTAGAAGTAGTTGCACCTCTTAAGTAACTTTTTCTCAAAATAGGAGTTAGAACTATGTAGTAATAAACCGGCGAATTGTAATTAAGACAACAAAAACCCAGGTATCTTGTCTATTTGGAGTGCAAAAAATTCGTCGATTTCAATGTCAGAGAATGGACATTACATCCAGTAAGATAATGAGTTACGTATTTCCCGAAAATTTCTGGCCTGACCTAGGTAGATTAGGCCATGCAGCCCATAAACAAATTCCCGCATTCATTTGCAATTTACCAATACAGTACATTAATTCGCATCGTCTTCACTCATGCCTCCTCTTTCATCTTCTACTT
This sequence comes from Catajapyx aquilonaris, assembly GCA_000934665.2. Lineage (NCBI taxonomy): Eukaryota > Metazoa > Arthropoda > Diplura > Dicellurata > Japygidae > Catajapyx > Catajapyx aquilonaris. Next base: position 7,402 of record JYFJ02006422.1, on the reverse strand, counting down.
TTCCTACTTCCTTTTCCACCTCAAATAGACAAGATAATTGGGTTTTGGTTCTGTCTGAATAACAATTAATCATAAATAAGTCGATTGTAAAACCATAGCTGGCCACGAAAATCTGTTGTTCCGTTGCGTAGTTAATGCGTACAGCGCCTTTAAAGTGTAGAGGGCAAGATTGTACTTGCCCAAAACCATAATGGTACGTTCACCTGCGAATCTGCTTGGATGGAGATGGGAAACGTGTCATACCATCGGAACGACGCGTGGTAGGATGTCGTGACTTTAGCACTGTACAGAAGCCGGCCTTGGTGGACTAGTGGTTAGCGCGCTCGCCTCTGGTCCCAAGGTTGTGGGTTCGAACCCGGCCGAGGTCGGTGACTTTTCTCCGGGTGGTAGAAAAGTGAGAGTGCGCCTTCCTTTGGAGGGGAAGTAAAGCCGTCGATCCTGTGTGCTTGTGACATTGCGCGAGTGCACGTTAAAGATCCCCAGAGCTGCAAAATTTCTAGGAAGAGGACCACCCCCTGGCGTCGGTGTTGAGCCTTAGAGGCAGAAATAGGCCGACGTTAAGCCCCACTGAACCCAGCACTGTACAGAGGTGTCTCTGGTCTACCACTGGGACTAGAAATGATGCCTCTCGGACAATTACCGTAAATAATATGCCCTTCTGAAAATGCGCTACCAGACACTGAAATATTCGTTCACAGCGTGCACTGACACAATATCATTCGGTCACTTGCAATCAGTAAGGCTTTTATTCACAAACATTGACATTTAATACGATGTAGTATCCCCTTTGGCTGCAATAAGGGCTGCAAGACGTGCTGGCATGGAATCACTTAATGCTTCGCATGCTTCAGATATGAATGCATCCCATATTTTCTGCAGGTGGCTTCAAAGTTGCCAATGTACCAGGGCGACTCTTGTGAAGCCTCTTTTTCATCCTCTTCCATACCGTTTCAATTGGATTCATGTCGGGGCTGTTTGGGGCCATGGCAACACCTCAACTTAATTATCCTGCAGCCATTTCTTGGTAGTTTGGCTGTATGGGGTGTGGCATTGTCTTGTTGGAAAATGGCATCACCAAATGGCCGCAGTTTTGGGATGGACGGCAGGATATTCGTCTGGAAGATGTCTTGATAAGCTTTGGCGTCAATTTTACCATCGACAAAATGTAGCTTTCCAAGTCCATTCCTGCCCATGCAACCCCATATCATCGCACTTGACACATGTTTCACTGTTCGGGTCAGGCAATCTGGGTGGAGGACCTCCTCCTTTGTGCGTATTACACACTGACGAGAGTCACCAGGATCTACGCAGAAGGTGGATTCGTCGCTGAATATCACTGTTGACCAAATCCTCTTGCTCCAGTTCCGCCTTTCCTTGGCCCAACAAAGTCTGGTCTGTTTATGCTTCGCTGTCAAGAGAGGTTTCTTCTTCGACTAAAATGTTAACAGTCATAAAAATGTGACCTCGCGTTTGCATTTTTTAAAAATGAACTTACCTTGTAGAAGCTGAGGCCTAGGTCATGTATTCGACAGCGGCAGGTTTCCCTCGACACGTTTTTAGCTGTTTGTTCTGTCCATTCTTCCTTCAGTTGTGCTGTTGTGAGCCTCCTGTTCCTCTTTGCCAGTTTTCGGAGGCAGCGGTCATCCCTCATTGTCATTTCCCTCGGTCTCCCAGAGGGCAGCTTAGGTTTGACTGCGCCCCTGTGCTTACATTTTCTAATAATGTCGGCTACAGTGCTCTGTTGCAGTCCAAGTTGTGTGGAGATTGCCCTGCCTGACTTTCCATCCTCATGGGCCTTCAGAATTGCCTCGCGCAGGTCTGCAGATGTGGGACGTCCACGTCCCATGGCATGGGCAATGCCAACACTGGCCGCACAGCCCTTACATACGTGCAGATAGCATTGTCGCACTGGTTTCTGGGAGTAAAATGGCCATAAGATGTATGGGCCATACTCTCCTGACCGAATGATATTGTGTCAGTGCACGCTGTGAACGAATATTTCCGTGTCTGGTAGCGCATTTTCAGGAGGGTGTATTAGTTACGGTAATTGTCCGAGAGGCATCATTTCTAGTCTCAGTGGTAGACCATAGACACCTCTGTACAGCGCTAAAGTCATGACATCCTACCAAGCGTCGTTCCGATGGTATGACACTTTCCCCATCTCCATCCAAGCAGATTCGCAGGTGAAGGTACCATTATGATTTTGGGCAAGTAAAATACGTGGCAAAAACAACGAAGTGCACGGGTGTCATACACGGATTCTTCCTGTGACGGGATTTGATCACCTATTGCACATGGACGATGTGTTAGGGGACCAAGGCAAGGGACCGGAGGCCCTCGAGCTGGCTTTTGGTTCTTAGAATCTGGCGGAATGGATGTGACATCACGAATCTTTGACTGCGCCGTACACATTAACTATGCAAAAACTATTTGCACATCCCTATATTAGTTTTGCGAGTACTATAAGTTTACCTGGCGATTGTACTCTAGTTTCCCTTCACCCTGCATATGTATTTACAAGGATGTATGTGTAGAGGGGATGTTGTGTTCATATCATCTTTCATCATCATCAAACTCATCATATCCTTTGCGTGTGCCTGACCAGTCACCTTAGGTTTGTCATATTCGGTCAAACGAGATGGCAAGGTGTTGTACACCATGTCATCACTGGCTACCCCATCTTTGGGACAATGCCATGAAGATATGTATGTATTATTGACAATCATTTTTTTCCTATTGTGATATTCTAAGGCCAAGTGCAAATGGAGCAGCACCAGCAGACTCAGTTTCATGCATGATGCAAGGCCTACACGGCTGGACATAAGCAGTCCCTTGGACATTTTCCGGTGTGAATGGCGCGAGTGGCAATAACCACTTGCATTGCCCACATCGGAAAATTTCCAAGGGACTGCTATTGTGTCTGGCCATGTACTAGTGATGCCCACTAGAAAGTAGGCATGTCGTGGCAATTTCCAGGCAGCAGGAGTCAGCTGTTGTCCTGGTTTTTGTTGGTGTCCTAATCATGTAAACTGTGATATTCAACCTATTTCAATAGAAGTCCATCAGATTCTCCTCCACTTCTAATGTCCAGTCCCTCTTAGGCTCTACTATCTACTGAAAGGGAATGGGTCATCTTGTTCCCGCCACTTTTTCTGGCCGCTTCGAGAGCAAATCCGTTGTGCAGACTTGTCTTCAACCTGCCCGTATGGGCACGCTATCACAGATACGGACATGCTGTCTTTCGCCTTGCATGGCGGGTGAACCAGAGATGCTTCCGGTCCTGCAACGGTTAGAATCAAACAATAATTGATCGATCGGCAACATGAAGTTCGATTGAGAATTGTCGTCACAGGGGCTCGGCTATGGATCCATATATTTAAATTCTGACGACTGCTAGTAATAGCTCCACACTTTATCTCTCCAAAGAGATAGAGTGGGGAGTTATTACTCGCAGTTACTCATGTTGCCGATCGATCAATTATTGTTTGATTCGAACATTTGCAGGACCAGAAGCATCTCTGGTTCATTCACCGCACAAGGCAAAAGACCACATGTCCATATCCGTGATAGCCAGCCCATATGGGCAGGTTGAAGACAAGTCTGCTTGACGGATTTGCTCTCGAAGCTGCCAGAAAAAGTGGTGGGAACGAGATGACCCAGCCCTTTTAAAGCACTACCAGAATCGGGAAAGCGGACCTGCAACCTCCCTGTGTAACCCCAAATGCATGCACCCTCCCAAGTGAGACCTGTTTCAAGCAATGTGCTGCCATCCTGTTGCTCCATTTGCATCGGGCGTAAGGCTGAATTCATTATACACACAGTAGACTCCAGATATAACAGACTTCAAGGGACCACGGAAATCAGTCTGCTATAACCGAGGTATGTTATAGCCGAGGCTGTTATGTCTTGAGTCAACTGTACTTACAAAATAACTGTACCTGAAAAATGTAGTCATCCCCTGAAGTAATGTCACAGTTTATTGCAAGACTGACATTTTTTATTCAGACAACATTAGTGAACCCACTGCTATTAATATCCTGAGGGGAGGGGCACACATGAGAAACGTTCTTGATCCAGTTGGCTATGGTGGGTGGGTTTCACCCTCCCAGCTACTTCCAAGATGACATGATCTCTAGTGTCAATTTTTCCTGATAGTGGAAATGTATTGGCTTGATTCTTTTTATCAGTGCTAATTAACAGCGTATAATCTGACATGATCAGAGATTTACTCCCCAATTTGCTTTGATACAACATGCTCATAGTGAACAATTTACAACTCTAAAAATTAGCCATTATCTACCATTGCCAGAAAAGTCAAAACAAAAGCATCCATGGTCAAACTCTGAAGTGACTGGATATTTTTTGTTTTTGTTTTTGGTCATGATGGGTATGATGGCTGAGTCATTCATTAGCATAAAAAAATAGTAATATGGAATATTCATGCCTCCTGTTGAAGAAAGCTGTGAAATAGCATAAGACACTGTTAACTAATTAAGTTATTAAAGACTGAATCAAGCCAAGTTAAAGCATATCCTGGCAAGAAGTACCAGGAAAGGTTTTGTACACTTTCAGTGTAATACATAGCTGAGGTCCACATGTGCTCCTTGTTCATTTTCTTTTAAACACCTTGTTTCTCCAAATTACCTTATTTGTCTGCCCATGTAAGTTTTTTGTAGCAAGGGCATGTAGTTAGCCCAGGAAAAGACTGCACAGAATTTCGTGGGATTTTGAAGTCGAGTTGTCCGTCACAAATGGAACTCGAAATACACGATACTACCCCACTGTAACTCCAGTTTTTTTCATATAGGTTTCCCCCTCAGAGCAGAGCCCCGTGACCTTAGAGCAGCATATCAGTAGTTAGGTGGGGTGCCGCTTCGCTTTAGTTTCGGTGCTTGACCCGTTCCTTCGGTTACTTGAAGCCCCAGTTGGCACACACCACACAGGGAATCTGGTGGCGGAACACGGCGCGGCGGACCAAGACTCCCAAACCATCAATTCAAATCTAGTAGGCATGGTCCGTTCGTTCCTTTGCACTGTCAGGGCCTGTTTGCATCCACGTTCTCATCATCCATTCTGAATAATAGTAGGCCTAATAATTTTCGCCGGAGTGTAGGGGTGTTGCTCCTTGATTTAGTGTATCAGGGCCCGGGTGGGACTCTAAAGATCCACACCATAAGGGACAAGTTTCCAGATAATTATACAGGGTGATTCGAATGGAAACCCAAACATTCCTCAATAACTTTTTAACTATGGTATGGTTACCGATGAAAATTTACATGTACTTACCTTGTATCATGCCAAACAAGGTCTGACTAAAGAATATACCAAAAGTGGTCCCCTCCAGCATACAAGAATTTTTTAATCAGAGTCTGCATATTGCCGAAGACTCCTGCCGATTGAAGGCGGCGATCCCATCCATTCCCACCCGCCAGTCTGTTTGGCGAGAGGGGTATCTCAAGGCAACGGGACCGTGGCCTTGCGATCCCGTCTCACCAAGGAAGCGGGCGGGCGGGACTTGAGCCATTCCCGCCGGCCATTCTGCAGGCGTCTTCGGCAATATGCAGACTCGGATTTAAAAATTCTTGGATGCTGGAGGGGACCACTTTTGGTGTATTCTTTAGTCAGACCTTGTTTGGCATGGGGCAAGGTAAGTATATGTTTATTTTCATCGGGAACCATACCATAGTTAAAAAGTTATTGAGGAATGTTTGGGTTTCCATTCGAGAGAATCACCCTGTATATCCATTCCACGTCAAGCGGAATGCCTTCCGACAAATCCTTGAGGACCTTGACCAAAACTTAGTGACGTGTACTACTCATCGACCTATGCAGGAACCCAAATTATTATCCTTCTGCGTTGCGTGGTTGCATAACTACACGGTGTCAAATGTGCCAATTTTCGCGCATTTTTCCTACTTTCGCTCTGGAGCCTCATGTAAAAACCATGTATCTCTGATTTGGCCATTTTGAGATATTGCACCTCAAAGTTCGTGATCTGCCATTAGTTCTTGCATAACTCATACTTGAAAAACTTGAATAACTTTGCAGGAAAACAAGTTAGAGAGACGTGGTGTGTACCAGTGGATAGAGCTTGAAAAGACCCGTCCAATGGTGGCCTACAAGTAAAAACCCAGTATCTTGAGTTACATGGTTTTTACATGAGGCTCCAGCGCTGTCACTTAGATGGCCATATCTCCTAGAAGCTCAGGTGAAATCTAAAATATGATATGTGCATTCGAAGGGTATATTAACGCTCTATGAGACGGTCATGTTCATTTTTAAGACATTCAAAAATGTAAAGTCAAAGATGGCGCCAACAAGTTTGATTTTGACATTGCTTATTAATGCCCCCCTACCACTTCTTTTGAGTGGCACTTAAAATGACAAGGGCAATGTTTACTTGACATTTCCGAAAAATCTGGAGAACCGATTTTTGATGTTTGCCAACAATAATAACTTTTTGGGTTCCAAACGCTTCCCGTCAGTGTAGTCACCTCATTTGGAGGATCATAACTCGAAGAAGGCCAGGTCAAATCTTATATTTGATATGTGCATTCGAAAGATATTTTTATATGCTCCAGGTCCCAAAGCATAAAAATACCTTTCGAATGCACATATGGTAGATATTAGATAGGGTAGATCTTGTGGAGGGGTCAGAGTAGATAATTTTTTTCTCTAAGAACCCATGTCTGGAAAAGTGTCGTTTGTGTTAAAGCTGATTATGTCTCAGGTTATGTCCCTAAGATTAGGCCCCCTGAGGCGTATCCTGGGACATAATCAGCTTTAACATGTAAATAACACATGTGGTGGAAAAACGTGATATCCCAAATTTTTGTTATTTTTGACCTAAACACCTAGCAACTATCTAAAAGACATGACAAACATTTTGGTATACTCAAAGGTCACATATCATCCACAAGACGGCAACACGGGCTAGATGACAACCCACTTGCCATATTTTCTGCCACTTCATCTAGTGGAAAACCTGACAAGTGACAACCCATCATATTTTTATGCCCTTCACATTCCGGCTTCAATTTAATACATGGTGTAACAATGGTTTCTGGACCAGTCAATATTATACAAGGGAAATTCTCAGTTTTTTGAAGTTACCCTCATCATTTATGTTGATATTGTACTCCCATAATCTCCAGAATAATTATGCTGTCCCCTGTATGACTCATTTTCCCGTCCATATCCTCACTGACTCTGCTTCTGTGCTCACATGAATGAGAGGTGTGCAATGCAAGTGTTATCAAGTATATATAAAGCCCCTAAACGAGGAGGAGGATACATAGGAGGAGGAGGAGGAGGATGGAAAAGATTTCGCACTTCCCGAGGTCGTAGAGCTGTGGTCGAAATTCCGTTGGATTCCTTGCGGTCGATATACATTGTCCAAAAA
>JYFJ02006421.1:0-19620 GCA_000934665.2 Catajapyx aquilonaris | reverse complement strand
GTCCAAAGTCCCTGTTACAGGGTGAAAGATGTGCAAACTGTGACAGGAGTTATGAACCACTCCTTTTCTGGTGTCAGACACCCACTATCAACCTACTTCAGAGATTACAAATTTGACACGTACCGATGGGTATGAAAGAAACGTGATAGGTAGAAAGTTCTATAGTGATATACTGTTCAGTTCCGGTTGGTTTCCTCTTCGTTTAATGCTCGAAAAGTTGTTTTTCCCCCTAGCCTCCAGGGCATCTCAAATAACATGTACTGTAGGTACTAGTGGACACTTCCCTGCTTAATCCGGGTTTATGCAAGCTTCTGTGGCAGCAATGGGAGACTGGGATTCAAGCACTTCCGATTCAATCCACTGTTTAAACAGAATTAATTTTCTTAAGTTTGTTCTTGAGCACCCCTTTTACTCCATAACTTCTGCTGACCATGTTTGGAAGGACACCTCTATCGAATCAATAAAATTGCATAAGAGCTCAGACCATGTGGTGCACAGAAAAGGCTTGCACCTACTTTTCGGTACGTGACAGAGTCGCCAGTTAATTTCAATTAAACGGCGGACCTTTCGCAATTATTTATCAATTCATCTGGGGGTCGTTTCCTGGACAGTCGTCCAATACCACATGGGAAATCATCCTTAATCGCATCAATTGACTAGTTTTGGTACGCACCTGATGCAACTTGCATTGTAAACTGAAGGGAAACTGAGGCACATTCTGACCTTTGGCCTTCAAATAATAATATTGTCCAAGTTTTACAGCATATTTTTCCCGATTTTTTTCCAGGAGACGTATCGTAAGCTGTGCAACTACCGTATACCCAAGACATCCTCTGAGAACAGCTTTCCATCAGTGATAGTGAATAAACCCTTGAGTCGATGCAACGGGAACTTCGACATCTGCGATCCTTATGCCCCATGTTCCTCAGCCCCTTCCAACAGACGCCATCTCTCATCGGACAGCTGGAGTCCTCGACACAGTCAAGTCTGCCTGATCCAAAAGAGTCATAACGAGGTCAAGTGGGTCACACACCACCACTTCAGGACAGGTCACCATCATCACACGGAGCCTTCAGTGTCGGCAGTGTCAGCTCCTGCTGTTCTGACCAGCGATAGTGGTCGAAGCGTGTGTCAAAGCAGAGAAACGTGCTTCGATTTCTCAAGTGAGTCTACAATGGGCAACAATGGGATGGCCATCAAGAATGCGAGCGTTGAGGACATTCGCTCGATGCCTTCGTCCAGGAGGATGCTCTTGGAGGAAAGGACGGCTCAGTGTCACGCCTGTCACGGGTCACACAGGGTGCAGAGAATTGCTGTGAGTTAGTCCAACAGGAGAAAATGTGTGTTGTGGAGAAATATGGAAAAAAATAACCTTTATGAACAGATCCATGTAAATTCATGTTCGTGTCGATCCGGGTTGCGTTTTTTTGGTTTGGCATTGTGGTACGCCTCCCTGGCAAACATATCGGATGTAATTAAGACATGCATGGTGCGGGAACCTTAGTGGGAATGTGAAAGGTGCAAGCACGCTCCTGGTCCCTCAAAGGTTTCCGCATCGCCTCTTTAAAATTACTTTTCCGATATAATCCAGCCCAAATCTTGTGGCATTTCTGACGGTGTGTCAGAAATGCCACAAGATTTGGGCTGGATTATATCATTCTTATCTTAATTCCAATTCAAACAGTGATAAGACGATGATACGGAGGTGAAGTGTCGTGCATATGTGATAAATGCCTAGATATATTTACTGTATTTTAGGAATTATTAATGGCCGAGTTTTCGCTGCAGTTTGAGATTAAGATAATACGGTGTGTTTGGACTTAAGTAATGGCTGGTTACATGGAAGATGTTTCGTAATTAAATGTTTGTGGCAACTTTCTGGTAATTAGAGGAATATTTTTATGTGAAGGTGTCAGCCTTTGCAGCATAGTTACTGCAAACAAGAACTGGAATATCCTGACAGGTATGGAACCCTCTATTGTACTTTAAATCTGTTAGGATCAGGTTTAATAAGTGTTGGACTTTAATCGCACCATACTGCTTTCGACATTTAATGATGCGGCAGAAGTGCAAATCGAAGTGAAGCCGTGCGAGGCCTTGAGTGACGTCACCGGCTGGGAGGCAATGGAGAAAAAGGCTTGTCCCCAGCCAGTGACGTCACCCAAGGGCTACCATTTCTTACTCGCACGGCTCGCACTCTATCACTTCGATTTGCACGTCTGCCGCATCAGAAAATGTCGCTAGCAGTATGACGGAATTAATGTCCAGCACTGTACAGTCACCAAGACAGCAAAATAGCTGGCATGCTTTACTTATTGAAAGTCATTACTTGGCGTTAAAATAATGACACCTTGACATAACATAAGCTTCTAGTTACTGGGAAGTGCTAACAAACAAGATAGAGAATATTTTAAGGCAATACTTTTTGCTCCGAGCAGGATAACCTTTAGAGGAAAAGGATACTAAACATTATGGATGAAGAAAGTGAGAGCTAGAATCGAGAAAGAATAACAACCCTGAGATCCAAGGAGGGGGATATACGTACAGAGAACAGAGTACACGTATTACGAATTTGCATTTTTTTCAAACTTCAAAGGGTCGCAGGAGTTGGATAGAATGTGGGGAATTTTTTGTATTAATTTTTGTAGCAACGGAAGACGAAGAGACATTTCGAGAGTTATATTTTGTTCTCAAAATAAGAAATGTATCTAATTACATCAGTGATTATGCAATACTCACTATAAATTGGGTCATTACAATAATGGATGACTTCCTTAATTTTATTAGTGTAAAATATTGTAATCAATACGATATCTGCTAAAAAATCTCACCTGCAATATGTTGCTATAAAATCTAAGACAAAATTCGTATCTTTTCTTGTGGCTTTGTGAAATATTCTCTATGTTGCAAATTCACTAGTTCTCATATTTTTCGCACTATTTTGCACTCTTCCACCAAAAACTTCTTGCCAAGAGCGACAAGCTTTTGAACAAATTCTCCACCTTATTTGTTATCATCTTTTGCCATGCTGGTCTTTTAGAGTTATTTAAAAACTACTTTTTTAATCATGTCATAAATGCACAGTACGTACACTTACATAAGTGAAAGTACTAAACATCGAAAGCGCGATTCTTTAAATATAACTAGCCCCGCTACTAATTGATATGAGATATTTAATTTTTCATAACTGATAATATATTTAAACCTTTTCCTCTTGTGTGAAGGTCGTAGTCATTTCGATTTTATATACACTCTTTTTGGTGCTAACTGACTGTGGCGGTACAATTAGTTAAAGATTCGTGTTCTGCTCTCATTACTCATCTCATCAATCATGACTGAAGGCGAATCCCAAACGCATTACAACAATCCATTTGTCTATTTGGGTTTGAGCAGATAAGAGTCGAAAGGATGTAATTGTTACAATAAGATATTTTATACACGTTGGCCCGCATACACACATGTTGGTCCTTTACACTGCGGTCCAAAATATTTGATTGATATTTTTGATCAAAAAAAAAACCCCCACTCTTATATTGAATCAAAGTACAAGCACTGCCTCATTTGAACGGGCTCAAGATGGCACCACTCTCGCTTAGTAGGAAAATGAATATATAGATTATTTTGATATACAGATCAACGCTTATTTTTGTTAGAACTGGCTAGACTGAGATGCAAGGTAGGATGAAAAGACTCTAGGCGTAGATATGCACTATCTTAAGACCATTTGGTCCAGACTAATTTTTCAAAGGGGTAAAAAGAGGATAGAGGTGCCACCGAGACCATTTTTGAAGGCGTGAAATGCAGGACAATCAGAGTCACATTTTGGTTGCAATAGTATTCTGATTAGAGATATTACTTTTTTCCATAGAAACTTGAGTAAACACATAATGTGACTCTGATGTGTCCTACAAATCAAGCATTCATTTTTATCTTATAAATGTCATGTCCCGCCAACAACTACTGTGTGCAGTGGCAAAGCTGATGTGTATATACAGACTGACCTCTACACTAATTTTGTTAATCTATAATTTATATCAAAGTGTTCCTTTCTCTAATGTGCCAAACTCGTAGAACCTGACTACTTACAGTGGCTATTCTGTGAAGTATTAACGAGTACTGCTTTCGGGAAAGAAGAAAAAAAAGAGAACTTAAACCAACGACCATTATATTGTTCCTTCTGTACGTATTCATCTTTATGTAATTGTCGTTGCAGTGGATATAAAGTGTGCTGTGTGTGATCAAGTAGTGGCTCTCTCCCATATACTAGATGACCCTACAACCATTGTATTTTTTTCAATGACCAACACTGATTAACTGAACCTTTCAGCCCAGCACCTTTTATGGTTGAGTGAAAAAGCACGTTTCTTGTGTTCTGCGCCATTCATTTCAATTTTGTGCAATAACAACTGCAGGCTGTGCTAACCGCGGATGCTCTCCACCCACACTATTGACCTGCATGATGACCCCCAGACAACAGCAGCAAGTAATTGACCTTGATGATAATGCACGGCGCATTAATTTACAAGTGGCATATGCTGTGTTAATGCTCAGTATGGCACTTAATAATCAGTGCGACGTTTTCTCTCAACGACCATTGCTGGAAGTCAACTCTTTTCAAGGTTTGTTCATCAATGAGGAATATTTCTGTGCGCTATTTAGATAAATAAAATTTTCTGCATATGTTGTTTGCATTACAGGCAATGAAAATTATTTTTGTTGCTTATAATTGCAGTTATGGTTGGATATCCAAAGTGAGAAAATTGCAGTTGCATTTTTCCTGGGAATAACCGGGTGTTTTTGTAGCCTACCAAAAATGCAGAGTGTACGGGGACTAATTAGCATGAAATTATGAAAGGTTGTCGTGTTTGAATCCATAACGTTCAACGAGTAGCATCATTATTTTTCCCCCCTTCCGAAAGAATCCTATTGAAGTTTCTCCTGCAGGGGTATGGATGCAAAAAGTAGGTTAATGATCAATCACTTTTTGTACTGAATGAACACAATGAGCAAGGACAGAATTTTCTTGCAACTTGCAATGTTGGAAAGTGTTTCAGAATAATTTGCGAAATTTTCCATCGTATACTGGCATTTGTGATCTTCACAAAAAACAGCAGTATAAGCCCACTATGCAGTAATTAGATGAAAATGCAACCCGCAGAGCTGAAACGCATTTCCTTGCGATTTATTATGTGTGCATGGAAACGAGCAATGATTCACGCTACAAATGTTACGTGGGAAGTTTGAGCTGACAATGTGATGTTTGGCATGAGTTCCCGTAAGAATAACTGCCTTGTTTTTATGTGTACGTTATGTAGGTGATTATTGACTGCTTTGACGGAGAAAATGGGTGAGTTGAGTATTGGATGTAATGAAAATAGTTGACTGACACATCGCATTTTGTACCTTAACCCTTAATTGGTATCGTGGGGTCCTTTTTGGACCCCAGGGTATACTTATGTCACCACCTTGAAGCAGGTTTTTGTCAAAATGAAAATTCTCACACCTATATTCCTGAAATATACTCTTTCGCACCTGAAAAAAAATTATGAGCGACGAAAAAAATTTTGAATGGGAGTTAACGTCATTTAAACGCTCACTAGTCGTCTTGGGGTCCAAAAAGGACCCCACGTTACCAGTTAGCGACCAGTTTTTTCCGACCCTAAAAAATAGACACGGCAAATTCATGATGTAGCAAGCATAAAAAATCGCAGAGGTGTAAAAAAAATATTCTATGTATAGTATTGTAAGGAGACTACCATTATAGCTGCTGGGTCACTTACGTGAGATACGGGTAAACGGTAAACACCGCCTCATCAGTCAACCAAGTGTCAGAGGAGGTCAAATTTTTTTTCTATCTGCTACTTATAGTCCCGGCCGAATTTAGGAAGCATTTATATTTTGATTTTTTTGTTAATGTAAGTTTGTAATCGAAAAAACGATGTGGGGTCCAAAAAGGACCCAACGATACCAGTTAAGCATGGCTAAATGAGGATGCCAGTTAAGGGTTAATATTGACGGTTGACAAACGGGCTTAATTCAAAATGTCAATTTGGCCTTATGGAATTTTTTCAGCAAAAATTGACATGCAAATGCTGTATAGACCTTACTACGTAGTTTAGTGACCTCTCAACTCTTTGTATTGTGCTGAGTGAAGCATACTGTAACTATAATTTGCATGTAGGAAATGCTTCTGTGCATCTCCCACCACTATTGCGCACTGCTAGATTTCAACCCATTGTTCTATGTAGGTCGGACAATTACTCCAAGCTTAATTCGTGCAGGTTGTTCACTATACCCACATCTGCAGTCTAATAATGCAGAAAAGTTACAAGCTGTTTACTCCAGCTAAAACCACGCCAGGTGAATGTGATTCTGACTCTTTAAAAACTGTTTTTGTGGTTTCCTTTTGCACTGATATTTTTGGCGTCGTGTATACTAGAACAGATTTAATTAATTCACCGACGATACCTTGGGCGCTATTACATAACAGAGCCCACGACGTAATGCTTTTCTGGACGAAAACACCGTACAGTATCCTGAGACCACTCTATTACAGTCAGAGAGCCATAATGGTAACTAACACTAACCCTGAATAACTACTGCATTTATTCCTTTGGTGTAAATGTAGCATTACTTAGACTTAATCCTTCATTGCCTTTAGGGCTGTACCATTTCAGGGATTGTAAAGCTGTAACTCATTGAGCACTCATTCCCTGTCTAGTGTACAGTACTATAAAGGAAAAAGAGGACAAACCCTCTCCTGGATAAGACCATGAAATCTTCAGAGCCTGCCCTTTTTAACTGCAAGGGCCTGGAGGGGGGGGGGGGGNGGCTAAAACACAATCGAGAAAAGTAAATGGAACGGGCAATTGGACACTGAGTAAATCTTGCGAAAGGCCAAGATGAAGCAGATCATGGGGCTTAGTTCACGGTGCAGTGAAAGTGGTTTAGGACGACTTGACTTCATGGCATCTGTCAACCAACTGCAGCCAAAGGTAGACACATTTTGGTGACTCGCTGGTGGCTCATTAAGGCGTTAATTATTACGTTCATTGAACATGTGGCGATGCAGCTTTAATGTAATTTAGTAGTTGTTATGGACATGTGTGGACAGAATGTTCTGTAATAGGCTGGCACTGTGATTAATGGGCTCATAGCGTATGCAGATATTAATGGCTGAGTATTCTGAAAAATATTTTAGAGCACCTGTACAGCTATGTGCAGTGTTTGGCATTTAAATTTTGAAATTACACCGTCACAAGGCTTGTTGCTGAATAGTATGCATGTTGTATCTCATTTACTGAGGTATTACAATCATAATCATATTATTAGCCAATATAACAATACTAACCAGTATTGTCAGCTCATTATTAATATATATCATGCTATTGTGACTCATGAATTCTCTTTGACCTTGAATAACTCTTGTAATCGAATTAATTTAGCAAAAATTTTCAACAAAAATTTAAGACGATATTAACACCCTGAATGTGCGAAGTTTTGCAAACTGTACCATGCTAAATTTTACGGGTCATACCAAAAAACTGCGACCTTTTTAAACCTGCATCAGCCTGGCATTGTTACCGGAAATGGCAAGTGTTTCCTCTACAATTCAACCCCACACTAGTCGGAGTCCCCATTGTTACACTCCGAATTTCAAGTACTTGAATAATTTCACTCACCTCTGTGAAACTCAGCGAGAAGGGGGAAAAAACCCTACTTTGCAGGGAATTTCCATGCCCTTCCCATTTTCAGGGATTGGACTTTACGACCAACCGTAAATTGTTGAAGTACACGCAGCCGATTTCTATTCCACCTCAATTACGACTGACTCAAGAAGCACGTACTTGAACATTCTCCAACGATGGCTTTTTTTGCGAAGAAAATTTTGCGAATATGGTAATGTCCGAATCATTTTTTGAGGCATGAATCGGCACGATTGACGTGGATGATGATAATGCCTTTTCACGTCGTAAAATAATCCAGTGGCGATTAATTCATCACGGGGAGCCCTGGATATCACACCCACGATATCGGTTTGAGTTGATAAACCATTATGCTAAAACCCATCATCCCCTGATTGTGCAAGTGAAAGCACGCATTTTGGGACCGGTTTTGGAATGGGATTTGACGCCAATGCCTCATGGTGTTTCATCGACGAAATTTTTATTGTTCGGATGATCTTTTAGGCCGATTTGACATTTAGCAATTCATGTTTTATACTCCGAATAATTATCCTATGCATTTGGTTGCATTTACGAACTTTACCTTACATAATATTTTTTTAAATACATTGATAAACTGTCATGAATTATTATAATCCTCACTTTGAAGTTGCAAAAAGTTTAGACTAATGAGAAATGTATAGGTTCAAACAACGCCAGGAATAATTTTAGGAAGTTTCGCAGCGCGTAGATGTGAATATTTAAACAGAAATTGTGTTATTCCATCGGGATGTCACAACAAGTTACAGATTAGAAAAAGACGATTAAAATATTTAAAAGTGTGGCGTCACAGGTCAGTAAGAAGAAAGGATGGGGACTCGAAAAATATATATTATTTATTGCAAATTTTACAAAGCCTAGGGACAGATCTAAAAATAGTTAGACAAACCTTCTAGTTTCCATGTTTTTAAATCCAGAGACCTTTACAATTCCCTTAAATCTGAAATTCTCTTTAAATTCATACTGTGCTTTGAAATTGGTATCTTTAAAACCTGTTCTTTTTTTGGACGGGCTTTTATCTCACTGCTAATTCATTGTATGTACCAGAGATAACATAAAACTAGAGATATATGCTTGACGTCGCTTGACGTAGAAAGGCACGTACTGGCTACGTTTTTATTTGAACAAACCGGGAGTGCAGGATAGCTACAATGCACTTTAAACGTCAGTTCCAGAATCCTATATTTTTAATCCCACAAAGTACAGCGAGTTATTTCAAAAGCTCTGCGAAAAAAAGCACTGCTCAGAGACAAACAAAGCCGTTAATAACAATAACTGATACAGGTTCTCATGGAGCATGGTTGTAGAAGACTCAGGTTAGGTCACTCCCCACCCACCCCCTGCCGAGGGGTTTTGCAGTGGGTGCTCACCTGAGACCGGCACGAGACATTTCCCAGAGCATTTATGTGGCGACCCTACCGGACTAAGGCTGAACTTTATAGGTACGAAAGGGAAGCGCTACATGCTGGCCCAACATGACCGCCGGCGGCCATGTTGGGCCCCCCAATGTAGCCCTCCCCTTTCGTACCTATAAAGTTCAGCCTTAGTCCGGTAGGGTCGCCATATAAATGCTCTGGGAAATGTCTCGTGCCGGTCTCAGGTGAGCACCCACTGCAAAACCCCTCGGCAGGTGATAAGCCCAGAAGATAGGGGTAGTGTCCGTGGGCTGTCATGGAGATAGGAACGATATAAAAAATTAAAATGCGACCAAGGTGTACTCACATAATAATTAAAAACATGTCACTAAAATTATTCAGAATTTGCTCAGGTCGGTGCCTCTGTTTGTCCGCTGTGAGTCATCAGTAAGTAGATAAGGTTTCCACTTTTTAAAATTACTACATGCTGTAACATGCCATTACCCAAATTGTAGAGATGCAATTCACCCTCCCAGCAAGGCCCAGTCCAGCCCAGTCTCAACAAAAGGCACGGATTACGTAGCACTCTCTCACTATCCTCTCTGATAAAAGGAACAACGGACTGAATTGACGGAGCGGAAATAGTAGGAGGCAACCATGATCAGATGGACAGAAAAATATGAAAAAATTATTTTTAGTTGCATCCAGGTCGCAGTGGGGATCGGAAGTTGACAGTAGTCTAATCCTCAGTGGACACTCCCAAAAAATAGGGCTAATTTTGGGGAGAGAATTGGGTGCTGGGTGTGAAAACGAGTCGTTTGGGGGGACATCAGAGTGGTCGTTTGGTGTGTGTGCAACGACCGCTGATGATAACGCAGCATAAAGTTGATTGCTTTTGGCAAGGCTAACCAACGGGCTAATTACTCGTTACGGTGAGATAAATTCGGGTTCAGAGGCTCTTACTGTGGTTTTGTGGGGAGTTGAAAGGTGAGGATTCAAAACACATCAGGACGTTGCTCTTCATGTTATTAAACGGTATTGGAATTAAAAATAGTTCTTGTGAAGTCGAGTTAATTACGATTGTAATGTGTGTATGTTGTTTGCTCGAAATAATGCAAAGCACTTTGCTGGTGGTGACAGTTAATTACCTGAGGAGGATAGTACTTGGTAACTCAGGGTAACACGCAAATGTTGCAATATTTATTTGGGAGAAAAGCTAATTAGATAAGGGTAATGTATGAAGACACGGCTTAAAGCTACCGGTTTCTGTTACCAACAAGATTTGCATGCGGCTCGTTCTACAGGATGGAGTTACAAAGCAACAAGCCGCGTAGATTGTGGTTAAATGTAAAATGTATATGGATATGTCATATATTCCCCAGTGTTTCAAACTCTGCGGAGATTCAAGTTTATGTGTAACATGTTTAGAAGTCGTAGAAAAAGAGGGCTTGAACTAACTAACTTTCATTTTTGTTCTAACGCACTTTGCGTCGCATTTCATGTGAAATGAATCTGGACATGGTGACACAGCAGTTAATTCACAGGCGCATATAAACTACAAACATTTAGCATGTTATACGGGCCAGAGGGAACTGTCGCATTACAACTCTGAATTTCATGCGTGTTAATTACCCCCAAGCACTGTAATTGCCAAGAAACTTTAAATGAACCACTTGCTTCGTCAGGAAAAACCTTTGCCTCGTAAGGTGGAAAAAAACGGGCAATTTAGAGTGAGAATGGTTTCATGTTAGTTTAAAAATGTAACAACAAAACAACAATATGCTCTGCACTGCTTGTTTACGTGCGAAACTAACATGTAACAACAACAGTGGCCTGACTTTTCTTTTTCCGCTACATCGCACTGGTTATAACAGTTGTTTTAAACTGTTGCTTTCATTTGCGCAAAAAATGACAAATTATGCTATGCACAGGTTACATTAGTACGCACTGTACTCATATACAAACATATTGTTACAAACAATAGTGTTGCCTTCATATTAACACCACTGTTTAAATGCATGCAGCGTTAATAAGCCTCAAGTGACTTCAGTATTCCGGTCTGTACAAGGCCTTCACGGCACATAATACTCAATGTGCAAGACTGGAAAATCTTCAATGCATTTTGCTAACACCCCCCATTTACAAGGACATGTCTCCAAATAATCCCACCTTCAGATGACAGGAAGCGAACCCCTAAGTAAACTATCGATCTTCTTGTTCCACATTCGCATAGTAACCAATATTATCACCCTGTTCTATTACATGAAAAAGATATTCCCTTAAATTGCAGCAAATTTGGCATGGGTAATATTTCATGGAGAATTCAACAGGTGGTAGCCCTTGAATCCATCAGTAATAAGATATTGGTCGAATCCATACCAATTTTGACCTTTTTCACCCCAAAGTCATTTTTCGCGTCCAGTAATATTTATTCCGCCAATTCGCGGATGTGGAAAGGTTGCGTAATGCAGAGTTCGAATATGTGATATGAATTATATATATGGCATGTCAAGATCGATTCAACCTCAATATTTTTTTTCTCCCTCTTCATATCGACCCAATCTGAGCGATCATATCGGAGAAATGTATTTTTTATTCACACAGTTTTTTTATGCCTTTGAGTTATTTTCTGCACAAACGCGTCTCTTTTGTGCGAAAGCACTTTAGAAATGTCGCTCTAGAAAAAGTGAAGTAATTTTCTGGAGACTTTCTTAAGTGGCAGCCAATTAGAGTCTAAACTGTTATAAATTATTTATGCCATCTGAATAAAAATGGAACGTATCTTGTGTTGTCTTGGTGATGCCGTGAATGAGTGGCGTTTAATAATTTCGAAGCTTTTTGCTGATTTTGCAAAAATAATTTAGTTCGGAGCTTTTACCATAATTACTTGGCTTTTAAAAATGTATGGTGCATCCAGGGCAGTAATTCAAGCTATATTAAATACTACGGTTTAATGCCAAATTTTAAATTTAATTCGGTGTTGTTCATATTAATGTTGCTTAATTCAACATGAACACTAGGAATAAGCTATGAAATTGTCGAAAAATATGGCTTTTGACAATTTGAATTTAAGCTCAAAAATTAAATAGCTTCAAGCATATTATACTGGAAAAGGTGATCCTAATATGTCAAAGAGTGTCGTTTTACACATAAACGAGCTCAATGCCTAATTTTTTTCAAAAAAGAAAATCCTTTCGCTGAATTGCGAGTGCTGTCTCGTACTTCAAAGGGTAAAACCTAAAGCGATTTTTATTGGTGCGTACCACATGAACCGCAGTGCAGTTCATGATCGTAATTCCCGGAATCGCAACAAAGGCAGCGTTATTGAAACCGACTCTTCGACCTTAAAGGGACATGCGATAATTGCAGCTTCAAAGAATCGCTAATGCAATATGTGTCTGTCCATTGTCCTGCTTCAGTTCGCTGCATTAATCTTTATTATATCATACAAAGCTCCAGCCCATGACGCTTAAAAAACATATCGTATGTTGCAAAGGTATTATTAGACAACAGAGAACTGACACCCACAAGAACGATAGGGTTGCCTCTCAATGGTAGTCTCTAGAATAATGAAGAGTTTCGTGCATTTGTAGAGTTCGTAATGAAACGAATAATTAGGATGAGTTCCTTGGCATCAAAGGATCATTTTATTCGGGAGTGTCATTATAGGTCGCGAGATCCTCACTACTGAATTTCTTTATTAATTATACAGCTATATAGAGCACTAGGTGCTAACAACTAACGACACTGTCGCTGTCTGTCGACTTTCTAGTGCATCTAATAATATCTCATTAGGTAACGCCTCTATTTTAATGAAGGTCATGAATGTCGCTCATATATCTTTTGTAATTTATGCCCATTATGTCAAGGAAACCTTTATGTAAATAATCTGGTGACGGGCCCATCAGGACTCTATTTTAGACTGTTTCCTGAATCATTACAAATCTACGGTGGCATTGTTACGTACTTGCATTCGTAAAAATAGGTTTTCAATAGTAGCTTGTTACTTCATAGCCAAAACAAGAAATTTGACCCATTTTGTATTAGTTGCCAAAAACATTTTTTTTGGTAATAAAATTGCGCGTCGGCATGACATTCTCATGGAAGCACATTGCAGCCTCAATTTCAAACAATGCTTGGAGGAGTATTGAGAAGTTTCAGGTAGTAAACAGACATTGAGCAAGCAGAGAGTAGACTACATTGCATTCCGTATAATATGAGACACTGTGTCCTTGAAACTATAGAGCATTAGCAGTTGGAAGTTGGAAGCATGTGAGCTGTTCAACAAAGCGATGCGCTGCTTTGTCCTGGATTGCTCTATAAGAGCATATGATTTACAAAGGGTATAGTAGATACACTGGAGAATTAGGAATATTAAGCCATGTACTTCAGTGGTAATTAGGAATTGGTAATGCCTAACAGCGTTAGGTAACTTACAGGACGTAATAAGGAAGACTGTATTGTTCAGGTGCAAAGTAGTGGCTTTGAGCGTTATTCAGCAATATGAGGAAGCCTGCAGCGGAATTTACTGTGCTTATGAAGTTTTCATGAATGAAGAGCCGGAACTTGATTACAGAATTAATGCCTTTGAGTCCTAACATTTAGTCGGAATAGCGTCTATTTTCGTTGCTAACGTACAGTATTTGTGCCCCAAGCAGACCTCTAAGAATCGGCATTTTGTGTGTCGAGGCATGAGCGCGGGAGTGCTTAAGGGGAGTCTTTCGGTTCTGTAGAAGTTTTCTGTGGTCCTTAAAGATCAACTCCAGGCTAATTCCTGGAGAGCTACTGAAAATACATCACAGATTCCTTCTCTTGTCCCGGAAGCCTGAAAATAAAAGCCTGGGTAGGCCTACGTTAACTTTCAAATACCCTTTAATGCTAATACAGTATATATTATGTCATATGTCGATATTTTTATTGCTAAGGGCTAGTTTTAGGCCGGCTAATTAAGAAAAATCTCCGATTATGCATACGGTATGTATTCACAATACATATTCTGTCATAATCTGCAAACAGATGCCAATATAACGTGAAAAATAGGTTGTTTTCTGTATCCGTGCCGTGATTGTTTGTCATGCGCATCATCATCATAAACATGTGAAATCCTTCCTTTCATCTCGTATGATGACATTAAAAAACAAAATATTAATCGAAGTTGTTTTTCTAACCTTTCAAAAAAATAATCGTCCTCTCTGTGGCATACAGGCGAATGGATCTTGTTTGCTTCGATTTTTTTTTGAAATTTTGAATATCACTGCTGCCATTGCGACTCCCTGTCAGTGTTAGCTTTCAGATATGAAACCTTCGCATGTGTAGTTTGACAGGCTTTTACTCATTCAGTATGATTGCCATAATAACTAGTAGTAGTAGAAGTAATGATTTACAGGCCCCAGTGTGTGGCGTGTAGCTCTTTCCCTTACATAATTACTCTCAGGGTACAATCAACAATGCAGAATAGCTGTTTTGCCCACAGACAAATGTAGCCGTTTGTAAGATGCATCAGTACAACGTGAGCGACTTGTTCGGTCCGAAGCGTGACACCCTGTACATAGTGATCCCCATAACGGTCATGTACTGCATAATCTTCCTGACGGGAATCACTGGCAACGTGATAACCTGCGTGGTCATAGCCAAGAACAGGTACATGCACACGGCCACAAACTATTACCTGTTCAGCCTGGCCCTGTCCGACCTACTCCTGCTGGTGTCCGGCCTTCCCCAGGAGATATACACCATGTGGTACAAGTACCCCTGGGTGTTCGGGGAGTTCCTCTGCGTGGTTCGTGGTCTGGCTGCCGAAACATCTGCCAATGCAACGGTCCTCACCATCACCGCATTCACCGTCGAGCGATTCGTCGCCATCTGCTATCCGTTCAGGTGCGATCATTACAGATCAATTTTTGTACAAGCTCAACCGGGTGCGCACCCACATTCACGCAGCTCCATTGTTCTGACAACGTTGCCAGAGCTCCCCCTGATGTTAGTTTCAGAGCCTTGGCAATGTCGCAAACGTCGACCATTTTGTTTTCCGCAAGTGTAGCGTTGGAAATAAAGTGCTTACCTATCTAGAGTGCGCACTTGGTTGCGCTCGTACAAAAATTAACCTATAGTCATATATCCAGGTGCCACACAATGTCGAAGCTGTCACGAGCCGTGAAGCTGGTGCTGGCAATATGGGTCTTGGGACTTGTACTGGCCGTACCGCAGGCCATGCAGTTTGGCGTGGTGTCTGAGATGACCCCAGAAGGACAGGTAGTTGAAGACCACACTCTTTGTGCCATCAAACGAGTGCTGGTGGACTACGCCTTTGAGATGTCCACCCTATTCTTCTTCGTCCTACCCATGAGCGTCATATCCGTGCTGTACGTGCTGATAGGGATCAAGCTCAGAAGATCCAACGTGCTGGACATTGATCCGAGTAGCAGTGCTCAGAGGCACAATTCCAGGGAACATTACTCATTGGGACAAGCCGGGCATGCTAAAGCGGCCAAACACGTCCTTAAAATGCTGGGTAAGGACACGTCTCTGTCAGACACTGCTGTTCCTTATATGAATGTTTGTCCATGTCCGATCTGCTTTTGTGGCTAGGCCTGAATGTTGAAGTTGATTATGTGTGTTACCATAAGGACAGTTGAAGTTCCTGGTGGCCCACATCTCGACCCTGTTGGAATCCTGGGGTAATAAGTTAGATTTTATAGGAAAAAGACCACGCTGCCGAGAAGGCGTAAGATAAACGTTCCTTTATTGACTTTCAATTTAAAGTGACGGGATAGACCCACACTATATTTTAAATTGAGATGGACTAACTGATCGTGAGATTTTAAAGGGGATGAGACACAACGAGGTACAAAAACAACTGCTCTTAAACATAATTTAAATCACGGAATTGTCTGCACAAACGAAGTACGCACAATCCGCAATAAGCGCCGGGTTAATTGAGACCTGCTCCAATAATTAACGGAATGGTTCTCATTAACTATTTTCTGCCTGAAACCCACCAGTTCTTCTCTTCACAGAAGTGCTAAAACATTGAATGAGACCACCCCAAAAAGCCTTCCACTGTGTTCATATACCGAACCAGGCACCGAAACTGTTGTGTATTTGCTATCCTTGCCGCAAGGGACACATCAAAGGGTCCTAAATGTAATGAAAGGAAGGACTTGAAGTCATTGATCTGTGCTCCACGGATATTGGAGTTCATGAACATCGAGTATTTTCAAAATCAAGTTTACTGATTTTTACATCCAATTCGGTACAGTATGTGGCTCTTTGAAAGGTTTCTGAGACGAGTTCCATTAGATACGTAAGCTGGAAAAGAGAGACAAAAAAAAGGTTCAGTATCCTTGCACTGGTGGGAGTAAAGGTGAAGGACAGCCCAATTTCGTTGAACCTTTGTGATGTGACAGGCGGACAAGCGAAAAGGAACAAAAGAAATCGGCGAGTGCGGTGTGCAACAAAGTGAAAATGCATGAGCTGGAAAATGGCGAAGAACGGAAAAGAGAGATGAAATCGGGCCTGAAACCGAGTCAAACGCCAAGAGCAGATGAAGAGGTATCCTATAAACTAAAAAAACAGACGATATTGATTTTTGTTTTATTTGAAACCTGGATATTTTTTGTAGCGTCTGACAAACACTGTGATAGACAAAGCATTGCTTCAGAAGTCAGCAGCCTCGTTAGTGAAATAATGAGCTAAAAAACTGATAAAAAATATTCTGGTATGAGTCCACCAACCTTGAGATTTTCTTGTATAATGTATACTGTAATTAATGTTAGCTTACGGTGCGAACTCATTAGACGCTGCTGGATAATGAACTTGGGGCAAAGTACCTGTACATTTTACTGATGACGCCACAAACCGCCAAATGACACGTCTATTGTTGAGGCTCAGTAATGCAACTCGATATGATCGTCAGTATCATTACGTAACACCCGGTGTAATGTGCATTGAAAGATTGAGAACAGCAATTTGTTTAAAATTAACTGGCCACTTGCCAAGTCCTAGAATGCTCATTAACACAACCAGACGTAAATTACACTTTACAGTGCCAAGTAGTCTACTGTACAGCTTGTCAGAACTGTTGCTGTCTCATTATTTTGCGCATCATTAAATTTGCATTGGCCGGATTTCACTCGGATAATAATTTCAACTTCATTTGTGAGCTAATTGACTGTGTCATTGTAACAAATATTCGTACCTTATATTATTTTGTTTATTAGTCACTTGACTGAAATAATTACATTCTTGGTTTTAATATCGGAGAGCCATTTGCGTCATATTGTCACTATTATTATGATTATGATTAATTATTATCATTAATTAAAGCTACACAATCGGAGTAACTCCGTAACAATATAGTACAGCTCTGTGCTTATGTGGTATTATCTATACCCTATACATGCTACCAGCCTGTTAATGATGTTAATTAAACGCACTCATTACATTAGGCAGCACATTTATGGCAGCTCATTATCCTTTTTTGAGGTTACATTATGTGCAGGGTTGATGAATAGTTGTTTGTAAACAACCGCAAACTTGGACTAAGCTAACGACAAAAGGACTTTGCAGCTTTTCCCCATAGGACGATATGGAATTTTTTGTTTCTCTCTATGACATTCCAATTCATCATTTTGTCAGTGAGATTTATACTTCAGATATAAACGTTAATAACACTCTCTAGGTTATGATGATTGCTTCGTTCAAAAGGATCAAGCTGTAGTTCCGCACACCTGGCACAATTTGAACAGATTCGATAGCCATCTGGCGCACTGTTATTTTTAATATGACACACATGCATTACACAGTGTTTCATCAGATTTAAAATGTTATAATTTAAAAATGCTTTTCATAACCGTGTTACCAGTATGCAAATGCAGGCAGAAATTATGTGTCTCAACCCATCATTTTCGGCTGGTTTCCACACTGCGGATGTTATTTCAACATTTGAATTACGTCGCAGTTGGTTGTGAATTTAGTGGAGTTGACGTGATTGCATTATATTGGGTGTGGCTTTTGAGTTCAAAAAAAAAAGACCTCGTTTGATTATTTTGCGGTCGGGACATTTTCACATAACTTGGGATTTCCGGGATTCAATTTTAGTTCCAGCTTGTTGTGGATCCGAGGTTTTGGCCACAAAATAGCCCACGTAATAGTTTGAAAGCGTTGGAATTTTAATGCTTGTAATAAATAATAATCGACATACAGTATGCTATCAAGTGTTTACTAAAGTCATGACCACAGGATGCCAATATTTCGCCTGTCGCCCAGTGATTTTGGTCTGGCGATTCATTTCACGTGTAAATATTATTACCTGCATGTTTAATTACTCATTTCAATATGCATGCAAATTATAACAGTATCGTTGCATTTTAATGCAACATGCGATGGATGTCCATGCAATTGGCGGAAAAATAATTTTGATGCAAAATTATTATTTTTATTATTTTTATTTTTATTTTATTTTTTTATTATTTTTTTATTTTTTTTATTATTATTATTATTATTATTATTATTATTATTATTATTATTATTATTATTATTAAGGTAAATGCTCCAGTAATCGACATCCAAAATGATGACTGTTCCAGTAATCGACATTAAAAATGATGACTGTTCCAGTAATCGACATTAAAAATGATGACTGTTCCAGTAATCGACATCCAAAATGATGACTGTTCCAGTAATCGACACCCTCCATAGACCGTATTTACTGCGGTTGCAAAAGTCGGCCATATTGTTACCCCCTCAAGTGTAGCGTTGGAAACAATTTGAGCGAACTGTGTTGCGCACTCGGTTGCGCTAATATAAAAAAACGACATATATAGTAGTCGCCTATAATTCAGATATAAATAAGGGTTACGCAACTGGAGGTCCAGACTTGACACATCTCAAAATGATCTATATTTGCTCTTGGCTTCCAGTGATTTCCGCCTCTTTTTCAATCATTTCCGTCCTCCAATCGAATCTTCGACCGTGAACTCTCCCGTGACCTTGCTTCCTGTCCTCTTCCGCCAAAATCGATCGCCTTGAAAATTATATATCCTCTTCCGCCTTTAGTATACAGGATGACCTAATCGCATTGCCTTGGTTGGAACTGACGTCTTTAAGTGAATCCTCGGGCATGACCTACATAGGATTACACATTAAATCGTAGAAGCTTGTTATCCTCAGGTAAGAGGCATGGAAGGGGCTTTTGATTATTTTCCTCCTGGAAAGGATACGGGATTAGACCCGGGATTTGCACTGGTGCAAAATGCTCTAGGTGGCTAAAACCTGTTTGCCTGCAGGAAAATTTTGCATTTTCGTAGTGCCTGTGTATAAGAGGGGGTTACCTGAGGAAATTGCGTTTCAGGCATAGAAATGGCGTATGTTTGCTCACAAGTTCTGAAATTATATGGCGGGTTTAATTGCTGCTTTGATTTGGTGCAATTTGAGATTAATTGAATAATAATAGTTGCTCAGAGAAGCATTGAAATGCGCAAGTTTAACACAATGTCGCTTTATTTTAATTGTTACCAACCGATGTAAAGGGCGAGAGGTCA
>JYFJ02006420.1:9507-19620 GCA_000934665.2 Catajapyx aquilonaris | reverse complement strand
GGCGGCGCGTCGGGAGATTTC
This sequence comes from Catajapyx aquilonaris, assembly GCA_000934665.2. Taxonomy (NCBI): domain Eukaryota; kingdom Metazoa; phylum Arthropoda; class Diplura; order Dicellurata; family Japygidae; genus Catajapyx; species Catajapyx aquilonaris. Next base: position 19,599 of record JYFJ02006420.1, on the reverse strand, counting down.
ACAATATTAAATTTGGACCCGCTGAATGCTGATGCAGAAGGATTTTACGCTCCTCTGGTCACACAGGATGAAACCTAGGTACCTCTACCTGTTCCCGAACATGAAGAAACACCTGCGGGGTTGACTCCATGGCAGTGACGAAGAGGTCAAGGCAGCTGTGGAGGACGTCTTGGGGGGGTGAGATTCTTCCTTCTACCAGAGCGGTTTGGAGAAGTTGCCACGAAGATGGACAAAGTGTATTGACCGGTGTGGGTACTATGTTGAGAAATAAAATTGTTTCTTTGTCATGTATCGCGTATGTCTACTTGAAACCACGAACTTATATAACACCCCTCGTACATACTTAAGACATTTGAGAATATATGTGATATTTTCGCATGGTTGCATTTTTGATATGCTATCCACTAGAAATTCTTCAAAGTCTCCGCTCGTGTGCCATCGTGCCCCGTGCTCGGGGCACGATGGCCCAAGGCATGGGGCATGCTGGCACAGTAGTACAGGGTGGGGCAAAAGTCATGGGCGGATTAAAAAGACGCAGCATGGCGTAAGTAACGAACAATTCTATTTTAAAAAAATTACACTGCACAGAGAAAGATATGCCATTTATGGATCGAGGTCCGAAAAAGTCACTTTTTGAAAACAACACCAGATAGATGTCCACCTTTGCGGGCAACACATTATTCCTCCAAGCGCTGGACAAAACCCTTCATAACGCGCTCCAGCATGTCCAGGGGAATGTTTCTCATGGCGTGTCTTATCTGATCCTCAATCTGATCTTATCTGATCAGCCAATGACAGGACAAATGTGGCGAACACCAAACTCTTCAGGTACCCCCATAAGAAGAAGTCGGGGGTGGTCGAATCCGGCGACCGCGGCTGCCATGAAATGTCCCCAAATCTTGAAATGACCCGCCCAGGAAACACTTGACTTTTAATTTGTTTGGTGTTCGCCACATGTCCTCAGTCATTGGCTGATCAGATAAGATCAGAAAGAGGATCAGATAAGACACGCCATGAGAAACATTCCCCTGGACATGCTGGAGCGCATTATGAAGGGTTTTGTCTGGCGCTTGGAGGAATAATGTGTTGCCCGCAAAGGTGGACATCTATCCGGTGTTGTTTTCAAAAAGTGACTTTTTCGGACCTCGATCCATAAATGGCATATCTTTCTCTGTGTAGTGTAATTTTTAATATAATTGTTCGTTACTTTCGCCATGCTGCGCCTTTTTAATCCGCCCATGACTTTTGCCCCACCCTGTATAAGGCTAAGGTAGGGCTTATGAAATAATATGAAAATTACTTGCACACACATTATCGATTCATATCCATATAGTGACAAGAGATTACAAAAATGTTACAAAGATATCCAGAACTTTTTGCCTGCAGGACAACATAGCATGTCCTCCAGCTAATAAGGAGCAAGTAGCCAGCAACTGGGGAAAGTGCATGGGCCCGGCCTAATAAGTGACAGGGGCAGTAGAGGCTGCCATGTTCGCCATGGTCACCATTGTCCGCCAAGGTTGGTAGGAACATGTGCCAACGTGCCCCAAGCAAAATGAGCCATCACGCCCCAGAGGCATTTTTTTACCTTTCAAGTTCTATTCTTGAGTGACAAATATTAAATTGCCATTTATGCCGTCATTTGTAGGCAGATCTTCTGCTTTGCAAACGCATTATTGGGCCGAATGATCAAACACTTGCATTGGAAGAAAAAAGAAAAACTAATGAAAAATGGAAATGTACTCAAATGGTCAAAACCCGAAAAAATCGATACTGCCGCCGACACTCTTTTGCGATTGAAATGAAAATAGCACGGAATGTGCAGCATGTCTATCTGCACCTACCACATAAGCATCAGGTCTGTGAACCTAATAGTCTCTTCACAAATTTGACTGTGCCAGTGTGCCCCTGTAGCCATCATGCCCTGGTCTCCCGAATCCATCGTAGACTCTATCTCTCCTCCTTTCACGTGGATGAAAGATGATGCACTACTTCCAGCAACACCCCGTTGCACCCTACACAAGGATTCCGTTGCACCAGCCAAAAGACTGTCGTGTATGGTTCAACTTTTCAATTGTTTTCTAGGTACTTCCCCAAGAATGCAACTCAGGAGATGATGGAGGAGTGGCGGCCCTTGATGTGCCCTTTTGATGCCACTATGCGTGAAGCAGTTGAATACATGGAGTTGTTTTTGCCCCACCATCATTCTGATGGTTTCAAGATGTGGCTTCCGGACCTGCAAAATTTGTGGGAAGGTTGCCATAATGCTCCAAGCTGGGAGAACAAATTCTTTCTGCTTCTGGCTCGTCTGGCTAGCTGCAACCCAGGAGCAGTGGATTGGGAGCCATACTTTCCCAGGATGTATTCATTCTTCCTGAGTGCATTTGGTCTCCCTGTTGCATACAAGAACCATAACTCAGTGAAACCGCATCACATTGATCTCAATGCAGCTGTGACCTTTATAGTTTACACCATGGTGAGACCCATGAAAATTCAAATATTACTTCTTTTGTCAGTCCAAAGCCATTAGGTCCCCCCCACCCCCCCCCACCCCAAAGGTAGCTGCACCAACATTTTAATATGAAAAGAAAAAATGGCATTACAGTAGCAGACACTAACGGTACATTAGATTAATAATAATAATAGTAGTCATACAGTGCACCTTTTTTGTGTAACTCGGAGACCACAACTGACTAAGGGGTGATGGGAGGGGAGGTGCAGGTGCAACATTGTACATTAGATTCACTACAATATTGCTGTGTACATATGTAATCCAGTTAAGTAGTGTTCCTAAGGTCAGCTTATATTTATACTGATGGAAATCCCATGTATGCTCCTGTCTGAAACTGGCACACTGATTGAAAGACTGGTGAGCTCAATGCACACGCAGCTAGTTTGAGTGATTATGACTGTCAATTTCAGCAATGTACAGTTGCAAGCATAAAAATGTGGATGGTTGAACTCCCCTTGCTAGTCGAGGAGAGGCTAGTTTCACCATTACACACTATCAGCGTACAGTAGGCTCGGCATGTCCTAGACTAGTGTGCATAGCCTGGTTCAACCGAAGCAGGTTGGTGTAGTGGATATGGAGTCGGGCTGCTAATCGGGAGGTCCTGGGTTCGAATCCCAGAGCCGGCGACCCTGACCATGGTTTTCCGTGGTTTCCCACTGTCCCCCCAGGACAATTCTGGGGTCATTTCCATAAAAATAGGGCACAGTCGCTTCCTTCCATCCCTATCCTTGGCCCCACCCATGTGTGAATTAAGAGTCAGAAAAATCGAAGAAAACTGATGGTGGTATGCCACCCCCCTAAAAGGACTCTGCCCTATCAGGGGGTTAAATAAATAAACAAACAAACAAACAAACATAGCCTGGTTCTGTTGGTGAAGGGCAAGGGTCATGCAAAGAGCCCCTGGACAGAGGAAGATCTCTACTCTACTGTCCACATCTTGATGCTTGCGACTGTACATGAGCTGTCTACTGAAAGGATTTGGACTGACTTGTTGGGCACCCTCTAAAGGACCCAGGTTTGGCTTACTTTACAATGGGTTTGACTTTCAATAGGGAAATGGCAGCAGCAGCCAGGATTTTTTGGAGAAAATGTTGGCAGCACTGGAATCATACTTCCAGCCTGCAAATTATGGCCGTTGGTACAAGAAACTGCAGGATTTCCTTGTGAAGCTTACTCATACCTTTGTGGATCGTCTGCATAAGTAAGATTACTAAATTAACCAATATGTAAATGTTAGTTTTGCTGCATGTTGTTGCCAAGAAGCGCACAATGGTCCTGTTTGTCTGCTCGTAACAAGATTGAGACTAGGTCTCAGACTCCCATTGTTGCAGTTTAGACTTATCTTCCCCGTTGTTGCCCTTGGGCAGGTCAGGAAAATCCAATATGGCTGACCCGGCTGCAAGGAGTTCTGGTCTACAAAAAATGGGTTCTATCAATGAGGTTCAATACCAGTTGTTCCAGTGGGCCATTTCGTGTCAAATTTAATTTAGCATAACAATTGCAGCTAATACGGATGAACGGAGTAACTACTAAGAAATAAGCAGGGTGGGATTCAGCTAAATATAAAGTGGCATATTCAGTGAAAATTAAAGTTCTGTAGGTGAAATGTTGAAAATGGGGACGGGGTCAGAATAGCCAAAGGTCAGCTAACATACTTTGCTGACTTGATCGAATTACACATCATGTACAGACCTGACAATACACATTAGCACTTTGTGATGCTTCTGTTTAGGAAATCAGGAGAACCCTTGCAATACAGCATGGAGAGTTATTCATGGCACTCTTTGGGTTATATATAATGAGAATTAAGTTAGAGAAACACTGGTTTAGGATTTTGTGATTATTTTGTGCCACCTGTAGTAATTAATTTAAATACATGTATTTTCTCCATAATGTCAACAGGGCACTAATAATAATTGTCTATTTACAGAGAGCGCTACAAAAAACCGTCCTGGGATGTTCGTCTACATGAAGTTCCTCTCAAAGAGAGTGATATAACTCGGTTCGTTGAGAGTGTGAAGCCCCTGGCTTTGTTCGCTATGTTTTCTGTATTGGGGCCCACTGACCCTTCACTAGCATTACACAACTTGGCTATACTGCGACCACGCCTTATCATACCTCCAATGTTGAAAAGGTACAAACTGAAAGGGCAAATATTTGTCTTTCGATCATTTTCTAAAGTTATGCAAGTCTTTTTTTTTCCAGTTTGTTTTCAGCACTGGATGTGGTGACCGAACCTCATCGTCTTACTTCAGCCATGCAGTGTACCGTTTCAGTCCTGCGAATAATACTGACTGGAGGAGTTGTAGATCCGCCCCGAAACCACACTGCAATCATGCAGGATGAAACAGAGAATTGGCTGTTTCCTGAAGGTCCCTCCAATTTGATTCCTTTTTTGATGGCTTCCCTGCCAGGGATTGACCCGAATGATCTGCGCAAGTGCATTGTCACATTTCACTTTATATCTACTGCAGTCTCCTTGGTTCCTGTTGTAGATTGTTCAATTTTGGCTGACAAGGGTAAGGAAGTACTTCGTTGCTTTTAATTTTTTGCTTATTTCTCCTTTTTTTCCCCCAGCTGCTAGTGATTGTGAGAGAGCGACATACGAATCAACTTCTGTTTTTGAGGAGTTTGTGTTGCGCTTTTTGGATCGGACTTTTGCACTGATAGAGTGCAGTCTTTTGCTCGAATCGATGAGTTACTTTGACAAACCCTCTTCAGAGGAAAATCTGATGGATGCAGGAATTGCTGCAACATTATCCACCATGTTAACGCAAGCTTCTCTTCCAATATTCCAAGTGAGTATTGCAAAGGTCCTGAAGTTCAGAAAACCAACATCCCATGTCTTTACCTCTCACCCTCCCATACAGAAACTGAGTCAAGTCTGAGTGGGGTGGGTTTCTGATTGTTAATTTCGACTGCCTCTACTGTTACTCAGATGCCAATGGAATTTGGTGGGTGGGGGGTTGTAAATGGCATATATTTATTTGCATTTGTAGTACAGTAAAACTTCTATAAGTCGAATCTTCATGGGACCAGAAAAAAACCTCGAATTATAGAAGATTCGAGTTCGAGAAGTTTGGAATTTTTTGAGTACAGAACTCCATGAGGAAGCCCACCTTTATATCCAGCGACGAAAGGTGTTCAAAACTTAAAAATAACCGTCACTATCACACTTACAATGTTCCTCGTTGTTTTGTTGTAAAAAAAAATATTGGTTATGGGCATTTGCCTACTCTTAAATTCATGGATTCAATTGTCACAATCGAGTCAAACACTTCTTTTGGTACATCTGGTAGACGGAGATCAGGAAATTGAGCCTTTCTCTACATGTGGCAATGTTCGTTTTGTTGAACTGTATTTTAATGAATCCATATATTTAAAACAGGTCACCTACATGAGTGCCTACCCCACCTAGACAGGGTATTGTCTCTCCGCCATATTGGAGCTAATTCACATAGGAGCTACATGCAGTGAAAAAAAAGCAATTGAAAAAAACAAAACGAATCGCTTGCCAATTCCCTATCCTGCAGCATGGGGCGGCCATATTGGAGCTAGATTGCATAAGGACTACGTGAAGACAATACCCTGGTTAGGGTGGGGGAGGCAACCATGTAGGGGACCCTGATTTAAAACTGAGTTACATGTCAACGATAATTGATTTTTGTTTATTTCAACCCATTCTTTGCATGGCCTGTTTCCATGGTAATGCAACCAACAACAATCAATCATTGTTAATATTATGACATCATTGATATTGCTGAATGCCATTGTTGCCACAGTAATGTAATCAACAACTGTAATAGCCATGTTACGTTGCATTTTCCTACCCTCCCATAATAATTATATGGAACAGTCATTTTCTCACAAACAAGCATTCCAAAAAAGTTTTATCCAAATTGTTGTGTTTTGGGAACTAATATGAACTAATAAAACCAAAACTATTTCAAAAATTCAACACTAATGTTTCTCAGCATATCTGGGTAAAAAAGCTGTATCGGAGAGGTTTGGGACAGCATTTGCCCCTGAAGTGTGAACATAGCTGCTGGCATCCATGACTTCCTGCACTGAAGCAGTCATGTCTGCTAAGGGAGACACAATGCAGTTTTTAACGGACCCGGATAACATTTTTTGACATGCACCACAAGGTTCCTGATACTTTTGAAGTAAGCTGCCAAAGTTAATGTGTCATTATTTCCATGGTTCAAGATCCAAATGAAAACATATTCCAACGATGCTTCAGCTGTGCCACTCCAACTTCACTCACACTTTTTAAATGCTCCCCCTCAGGAGAATTTGCAGGGAGCCAAAAACCTTTGCTTCAGAGTTGTATTGTGAGGCCTTCTCTCATATCATTTGTATTGAATAATTATCATCTTCACCAGGCTGCCCTCGACAAAGTCCAGGCATTTATATCTGGTCGAATTCTGGAGACAAAAGTATCGGGGAAATTTATGGCGAACTTATGCCGTGCCTTTACCAAGGTAGGGGCACAGTTAATTACTAAAGATGTGCATGACTTCAGACACTTTAGTAGTACTGACACTGAATTATTTCAGGTGCGACCAGAGGTCTCATTGAAGGTTCTGCTTCCGCCAGCATGTCGCACAGTTTTGTCACTGAGTGAAATAGATGACAATTTAAGTGCTGAGAATGCGGATGTTGAGTTACTGTTTAACCTGCAGTTGTTATCTCAGGTATATCTGCAATTAACATTTCATAATATGGGATACTAATTATGTTATGTTGCATAGGTGGTTCGTTGCTCAGGAACCTGTCTGCTTCCATATCAAGACATCATTCAGCAAGTGTTAGACAAATCTCTTCACTTGACCTCCCTGGAGGGATGTAAGATGTCAGTAAAAATACTGCGATATTTTATGAAGAGCATGAGTAGCGTAGTACCAAAAGATTATAAGAGCATTGCTGAAGACTTGGATCGTAACCCTGAAGAGTACGATTACATGAAGGTAACTGCTTATAATACAGTCGAATCCCTCTATAACAAATCCGGATATAAAGAAAATCCGCTTATAACGAAAGAAAATTTGTGACTGTTAGAGGCCCCATATAAACCCATGTTAAAAATATCCGCTTTTAACGAAAGGATTTTCGGTTTCGGTTCGCATATAACGAAAAAATTTCGCTCCTCCAGTCCCACCTCTCGGCCAAAAAAGGGCGGAAGTTGGCAAATTGGGCCATAAATCACCATCTGTGTGTTTGGGATTCAACCTTTTTTCACACATTCCGTCCAAAAGTTGATAATTTGGGGTCCTAATGGAAGGGAAAGGATTCTCTGGGATACAAAAAAAAGTGACGGATTTTTTTCGCTTTGCCACCAAGTAATGTACCGTAAGTAATTTGTTAATCAATCCTGGATCTGTGCTGGATATTCTGTAACTAGACTGAGTTTCTACAACAAAGCGTGACGATCTCAAGTTCTTTTGTTTTGGGTTACAGGAGGTTCCTAACCTTGAGGATTGTTGATTCAGTACCGGAGATAAGAGCCTGACCTTTCATTATCATCTTTCCCCCCCATTGCCTCTTTCCCCCCACTTGGGTCTACTACTTGCGGGAGATTATGGCAGGCATATTATGCCGGCGCGCCGGGTTAGCTGATCGGCCAAATTGCTGTAGCTTATTGTTGTCGCCTTTGCGCCGTGCTTTGTGAGATCTAATTTAGCGTGGAAGAATTCTTTAACTATTTTTCCCGCTACCAGGGCTTAATATAACGCCTAAACATCGAATAAAGTGAGGTTTAAAGACGTTTTTTATATAATGAATTTCGCATATAGTGAAAGAAAATTTGGTTCCCTTCAATTTCGTTATAGAGGGATTCGACTGTACTGTATAAAAATAACCCTGCTAAGTAAGCAGCTTATTTTTGCTTCCAGGACTGGGGAACATCAGGTGACCTCTATGCCTTGCATATTGACTGGTTTGTTCCATCAGATGAGGAAATTAAGTGTTGCCAGGGCTTCCTTGATCGTTACTTGGAGCCGGAGATGAAGCGCATTGATGAACATATAACAAGCATTATACAGATGGAAAAGCTTTCCAAGTGCCTCACACGAGAAAAGTTGCGCCAAAGCCTGACCATAATCTTGGAGTTTTTTATTGGCTGCAGTTCTCTACTGCCCTTTTGGACAGAGGAGGTGCCACCCTCAGCAATTATGGACAGTTGTGTTCCAAGTTATCGCAACGTCCCTCTTTGCACACGACATCATGAGACCGTGCTGACCTTGTCATCTGGTGAGAATGTTCGTCAAGAAATTCTTTTTCTGATGCATCGTCTACAGAAGCAAATGTTGCTTCATCGCCAGGATGATACCAAATCTCTGGCCATCATTTTGAATGTGAGTGAATAAGTGCAGTGATTTGATGATACCAGACTATATGGCTTCATTACAGATATATGATGCTGTTTTATTTCATGGCGGTACATCTCGAGATGACTGTGATTCACGTAAGAAGAGTTTTCAGTTGGTGAAACATGTGCTAGAAAATCGGTTGGTGCGTCATAAGAGGCACAGCCGTGCTGTCCTAGTGGACCGCATTCAGATTCAACACGAGTGCCGCCTGATTGAGACAACTTACACCCCGTACACTAAGACGCATATGGTTACACTCGACTGTCTTCTGGATTTCGCCACTTCCCGTTATTCAGAGGTGCTGTTGGTCTGCAAGCCACTTGTACAAGCTGCTGATGTTTTTCCCATTCCAGATCCGTTCCAGTGCCCAAACGATCCTTCATCGTTGCTTTTGCCAGTATTCATATTCATACCTCTCTATGATACCACGAATTGTGCGCTTCCTTTGTGATCCTTCTTGCAGTCATGAGGAGCTGAAGGTGCAGATTATAAATTCTCATCCTTTGCACAGTTAACTCATTTTCTGCATTTTACAGGGAGCCCTGTATGTTATTACAGGTGAAGGAATCAAGAGCCTCCTATTGCGCCGCAATTGGAAAACACTGAGCCAGTTGTGGCCTGCACTGATTCGTTCAACTCACTCAGAGAAACCTTCTATTGTGAGCCTCCTTGACAGCATCAGTGCAAAAGTTTTTAAGTGCTTTGATACATTCAGCCTTGAAATGCAGGTATGACTGACCAGTCCGGAGGTGCAGTATGCCATATCAATTGAGCTATTGATTTTCAGATGCCAGAGGAAACCAGTGAATGGGCCCAAAAGCTGCTGGCTCATGTTCCTGTCCTTCTATCCCCCTCTGAAGAGCAAGTGGCTCAGGGCAAGGCAAAGTTGCAAGATGTTGGTAAAGAAAACATTCAAGCTTTTGAAACTCTTGTAGAGGACTTAGTTGATGCAATCAACTCTGGAAAACTGTGAGTTTGTTTCAGTAGCTTGAGATGATTTAATAATTTATGCCACTTGACAGTATTAGGAATGATTTTTTCTTGCTCATTTGGTATTGTTGTGGGAGGGGTAAGGCCTCTTTCACACAAGGCCACCATGGCAGCGCCACCACATAAATTAGGGGGCACTGCTGGCTGCAAGGAAAGTCACGTCTCATGTGAAAGGCTTCATATGACTCGACTCGCTTTACGAGGCGGGGGGGGGGGGGG